>JARJEC010017619.1:0-10994 GCA_030264575.1 Tachinus sp. AB-2021
AATTGCTTTGATACAATTTCGTCAAGTTATGTACGTTAACTATGGAAAAATTGAGACCACTTTCAACAAATCAAAAAATTCACTAAATTTAATTTCCTGGATATCTATATAAAAAGTACAGGCGTTGAAATAATGCAAGGTTTAAATTTTAAAATCGGCATTTTTGCGTAGTTTCAGTAGAAGACAAGTTTTCATCAATTTCCTTGTTTCTTTAATTTGTAGGTAAGTCAGCATAATTTTTCTTTAACAATCTGATTTTCGTTGGACCAGTGAGTAAAAGTTTGTTGCGGGATGTTTTATCAATGATTTGGCCAAAAATTTAAAACCACAATTTCTTTGCTAGAAACCTCGCCACCGAAAAAAAATCATCTTTTTATAGATTTATCGGTATTTAAAAAAATAAGGTTGTTTTTTATTCAAACTATTTGCATTATTTGTGAAACTGTTTTCATCCATACAATTTTGAAGTAAATCGATAGTTTTATCAGTCTATTTATAAAAATATTTATGGTATCGATACTTTTGTCGTTAATTATATTACATTCATATTATTGCAAAGTCCAAGCGTGTTTATTAACACATTGAACATAAATGTTATTACATTAATTACGTTACAATTTTTGGCCTAAGTTTTTTTAATACTGAATAGAACATTGCATGTTTTTAATATAAAATAATGTTTTTAATATAAAATAATGTTTTTGAATAAGAATATATACAAAGGTCTTGTCAATTTTGCAACAATGCTAAAAGTCAATTTCGAGGTAAAATTTGTTTGATGACAAATATAAGAAATAAGAAACACCGCTTATTTGAATTTGGACTAAAACTTATTTTAAATTCGAATAAATAGAGAATGAAACAAGGGCGGATAAATCGGAACCAAATATCATCAGTATCTGAGTAATTAATTTCTATTTACGGTTAGAAAAAATAGGATTTTTGGAATACAAAAATTGATTAAAAGTTTAATTTCAAATAATATAAAATAGTTTTTAGAAACAGATTCAAAACAAGGTCTTAATATTTATTAAATGTTTTATTATATTAAAGAATTATTGGAGAAAACTATTTCATATGGATAAATGTCATACTTATTAATATCAATATATTACGGAGAAATTAATAAATAACTATTATTACTGCTATATATTATAAATTAAAATAAACAATACACTTGAATCAGTACCAAAATTTATGTTTTGATATTTTAGGCCTAAATATTATTTATAAAAATATGCTTATGATATATAATAGTAAATAAATCTTAATTAGTAAATAGATTTTGAAAGTAAATTTAAATCTTCTATCCATAATTTGTCTAAATAAATAATGATAAATGGTTTAGTTTTTTGATGATTTTTAAAATCTTAATTATTATTATTAAAAGTTTCAATTTATGAATTGTGTTGTATATGTATGTATTTTTTGTCGCTCAATTATGCGAGACGAACGAACGATCGCGTTACACACACTTTATTTTTAATAACATTTATTAGTTTTAAAAAGCGCTGCATGTACAAATTTATATGTCACTGCACGTAAACACGGCCGCACTTGTATATTAATTACTGAAGAACGTGCTCGCCGGTTTTACTCTTTTTTCGGACGAATTTTTCGTTCCGTTTCATTTCCAGTTCTCAGACCGTCTATGTCTGGGCCCGACTTGACCAGTTTTTGATAAAATATTCTGTTTGATGTGTATCCCTGGATATGACCGAATCGATTAGTGGATGAGATCAGATGTTGGTTATTCCAGTTCGATTTTTAGTGCGTCTTTCTAAAGTAGGAACTTGTTGGAATGGTTGTCGTCGTAAAATTTCATGGAGTACTAAACAGAGACGCGCCTGTATATGTGTGTGTTATGGTTCGGATTTATTTTTTATATATTTTATTTGGAGTGTATATGGAGAATGATTTCTGAATGTTTTAATGGCCTGGTTGCTTTTTATGGCCGCGACGATTTAAAATTTATTCAATTTGAATGGATCTATTTTTTACTACTACACAATTTGTATTTGGAAAAAAAATCACATGGCGTTTTATGGGGAAGATATCTTTATAACTTGTTTTATTTTCTTTTAGTCTGTTTTAAAGGCGCAGTTTCTATTCTATAGTGGAGCCGAGCAAACGTTGCAGGTAATTGTGAAGTTCCGACGGGCTCCAGGCTCTGTAGAAACGGGACATTTGGATTTCCTCCCCGAAAACTCGACTCGATAAAGTAATTCTGTTTCCGGCGTTTTCGCTCCCCAAACGTCTTTTGATATCGTCCGGAATTGATTCGCCGCAAACTACCGGATTTCGGGGTGCGTCGCAAACCTAATTGCGCTTCTTCTACACGTTAGGTTTAATTAATATTAACATCGCGAACACACTCGCATATACGCTACACTGAAACTTTTCAAGTTGATTCTACCCGACGGACGAGTTCCGAGGCATGCCTCGCATTCCACGATGATATTCAGATTCTGGAGTGACTTCGTCGTTTTTTACTTCTATGCCGGGCGCGTTTTTCACTGTGTAATCAGGTATCTGATTCTCAAAGTGCCTATTCATCGGTTTTAAGAGAAATTAAAAGTGTTGCCTGAGAGCCACGTACGAAACTATAATTACGGGATTTTAAAAATGAGATGCCTAAAATGGTTTTTAATTATGAACCGATCGGCTACTTTATTTCACAAATTTTATTATATTAAAATCATGCAAAGAATTTTTAAATTCACCAGAAAACACAACAAAATTAATTTCATTAATTATGCATTATCCCAGCCTTTTGTAGCAACACTTTTTGTATTAATTTAAAACTAATTTGTACAGAGAAAAAACACCATTCATAACTATTTTTTTGTTTTCCCATGGTAAGATTTTATGTTCATAATATAATGTAATAAAATATCATCAAAGCTTCTCGGGCATTATCATTCAATTAATTCAATTCCAATTTATATTAATATAGTTTCATCAAATTAGCAAAACACTCAATTTATTTAAATAAAACCTTTTCATATAGATGCATGTATAATTTTTAAGTAGGCAGCCATAAATAAGATTTTAATTAATAAATAAATAATCCGTAAAATATGATGGTCGTGAAGCACTTTTAATTTATTTTCAAACTACAATTATTGCATAAAACACGTTGTGTTAATTAAATATTTCCTTGCACAACTACCGCTACTATAAAAAAACTTAATCTCAAGATTTGTGTACACTAACTAACACACGGTTAGTTGTTTTAAATGAAACATGATAATTGCAAATCTAGTTTCTATTACTTTAGTTTTATTTCTCAGCTCAATTGAGACGTGGAAAACGATATGGGCAATGAAAATTATTTAAAAAATATAATTTTATTGAGGTAAATGCAGACAAGTGTAATTGGAATGCAAGACGATAATTTATGTAGATTTAAAAGTGGGTACCCATAATTACTCTTATGGTATAATTAGATATTAGGTAGAATTTATTATTCACTTAGCCGCTCGCTACCTACCACCCGTTTTATTATTTATGATTAAGCAACTCCCAAAAATAATGATTTAATAAAAGGTTAAATGCATCAATGCCAAAATAACCAAATAAAAACGATTTTAATAAAATTGAAATAATACCAGATTTTATATAATTGTAATTTATATTACCTCATTGAATAATTTCAACATGTTTTGTAGTATATTCAAGAATGAATCTAATCCACATAATTATTTTTAGTAATTTTAGTGTTATTTATTTAGATTATGCTCAACGTAGTAATTCATTATTGATAAAGTAGGTATTAGCATTAATAATTTTATTTCCCGATAAATTTATTGAATTGATAATATTTTTTGATTTATTTAATTATTAATTCCAAGAGAACTTAATTCATTCATCATTTAATCATTAGAAGATTAAATATTTATTTTAAGAAGATTTTTTACAAAAAAGTATTGCCTAAATAACATAATTCAGAACTTATGAAATAGTAAAATATTTTTTTATATTTCTATTAATTAATCAAAATAAGAAACCTACTTCTGTTGGGGTCTAATTTTGCATAGTAAACCTAATTTGTAAATTTTGCTATATAGAGCTTAATATATTCAAGAAAAGTAATAACAGTAATAACAATTAAAAAAATCCCATAATTTTTAGACGTCTTCTTTTCCCTTAAATAGAGTTATTTAATTATAATAATCGCCGTTTTGCGTTTCATTCCGAAAGCAACTAATGAATTATTTGGTGCGCGGCTCCTATTGTAATTATAATGTGTAATTATCTGCCGTAAGTGTTATGAATACTAATGTGTGTGCCGTATTTGCCGGTGTATATAATTCCCACAGCGGCGCACGATTATGATGATATTTAGGAGCTATTTACAATTCGACGTTTTATCCACGGGATTTGCTGCTGAGGCCCCCCCAAAAATTGAACACGAGTTGCTTTGCATATTTTAATGAAATAACTGGAGCCCCCGAACTACATCCGTGCCGGCGGGCTTGTTGCTGCAAAGCCCGGTGATTTCGTATATAAAAATTCATTATATATAAAAGTTGCAAAATATTTAAATTAATAAATTACTTTTTGCTTTATTGGATGGGATGTTAATACATTTTTAATGAATTCTTATATGTAATCTTTTAAAAACAAGTATAAGTAAATCATCCCATACGTTTTTGAAACGTAATTAAATTAAATTTAAAATGCTTTTTATTATATATACGCACTGATGTAATAAAATTTATTGCTTAAATCTGAATACTTCTTTCAATTGTGCCTTCTATATCAAATCGATTTAACCAAATTTTCAAAAATGTAAGTAACTTATCCATCGAGTTTTGTTAAAAAAATTGCAAAAGATTCTATGCAAAACATATCTAAAGGCGTTTTACAGTATTTTACAGGACAGAAAAAATGTAAATATTTTAAAATAAATTTAAGTATTTTTTATATAAATTTTTGCCATAATGATAACATGAGTTACGCATAAAACTATGTATAAAGTGAATTTTATTTGAAATGTTTTCTATCAAAATTTCTGCAAACAATTGTGAAGAACTAGTTTCTTTCAAAAATTTCTATAAAATATACCCCTTGGTTAATATAATGAATCAATTCATTTACATACAAAAACAAATTTATTTGGAAATCATTATTGAAGAACATTGAAGCTAGCCTCAAAACATATTCTAACAAAAAAACATAAATAAATCCTGTAATATTTTATCAATTCGCTCCTAAAAAAATTATTTCATTTTTGTTTTAATTTTTGCTAACAATTTGCTGCGACGCAAAGGTACTAGATTCTTTCCAAAATTTGTAAAATAGTATACAATATTGATAATATTATAATAAACATCATTCAATTCGCAATTTGCAATAAGCAAAAACAAATTTATTTGGAAATCAGTATTGAAGCTTCTAATAAAACTGACAAATCTTTTTATATTTTATCTTATAATACCTGAGCGAATTGTAAATGAACACATTTTTGCCTTAAAATATGCAAAGAGTATTTTGCAAAGAAATTGATAAAACGTATGAAAGGTTGGGGTTGGCTGACCAAAATACGGAAATTTTAATCTGATATATTAAAGATCCAATTGATCCTTCCACGATCAATTAAAATATTATAATGTTGTGCATTAGAATACAGCAAACTAGTTTTTAAAGTATGTTAATATTAAAGAATCAAAACAAACAATCTCAACAAATTTCAAATAAAAATGAAGCTATTGGAAACAAGATTTATGCACAAAACAATAATTTATTAATGATAATATTTATTGTTTACTACTACTATATCAAATTGTTTGCTTCATTACTATGGTTTAGTGGCATTTTCCGCCAGTTCCTATTGAACTGTATAATAAGGTCTCTTATTATTCATTCTAACATTTTGTTTTAACAGGATTATTCTTAAACTAAACACCAGTTATTTATGGAAGCCTATTGGTGAGAAAATAAATTTCTATTTTAATCAACCTAACCCATTTTTACTTTTAGTACAAGTATTTTTTTTAATTCTCACTAGAAATGTTTTATTGAAAATTTAAAAAAATATTATTGCTACAATATTTTATTTATTTATTTCCTATTCAATTAAATCGTAGTTTTTGAAACTGGCTGGCATCCTATATTTATCAATATTCTTATGACGGGGCCATTAATTTAGAAATCAAATTAGGCTAAAGCATTTTCAATAAATAAACTCACTTAATCCGACGTTATTCAAAACCCGTTTCAAGTTATAACATCCTGCACTATTATAACCAAGATTTATGCACCAAACAATAATATTTACTTTCGGGTTTCCTTAAATTCAATTAAATTGTATCGCGCACTCAACTATAACTAATCACTAATCACATAGGTAATAAAAATAAATAATAATAAAAGCATGCAATAACATACCAACAATTTCATTTCGCACTGTTTGTTTTAAATAATTATTTAATCACACAAAAAATATATAACTGATTTAATTTCATTTAGCACACGGAAACATCGCCGGTAAACACAACAGAACCATCCTGTGATTTATTTCGAGAGAGAGAAAATAAAATATATAGGGGTTGTTACTCGTTCGGGATTCGATTGGGTACTGCCCGAAAGATAGAGAGAGAAAGGTCGCTCGACGGCGCAACGCCAACACCAATTTCTCGAAATTCCTTACGCCTTCAATATTTTTCCAAAAATTTTGCAAAAAATCTTTAAAATGTTTTACTTCATTACTCAATATCTAAGAGTTTTTTATTTTTTTTCGTAATATTTTTATGTTATACATTTAAAAAAAAAACAGAAATTAATTAAATCATTATTTAATGATCAAAATGTATTTGAATTGGACCAGCCAACATTCATGCTCTATCATCATTTTTTTAAAGTTGAAAACGTTTAATTTTTATTTAATTATTTACGCTTCGTTAGTTTCGAATCGTTTTATCGTGCCGAACGCTTTGCATTTTGTTTTTTTGTTATTGAATAGGGATTTTTCAATGATATTTACGCTGATGTTTTATCGATGGATAAATTTCAACACATTATCATTAATATTTGGAAATTTTGCAAAATATTTCACCCGATTTTAACGTTTGATTTATGTTAATTCGGAATTGTAATAAAAATATTTGTTGATTCATCTTGTCAAAATACATGTAAAATTTTATTTTTGTTTGTATTTAATTGAACAGTTTTCATAACTTCTTATTTTATATTCTTTCACAGTAAAGAATCATTTTTAAAATTTTCTTTTTGATGATGATCATGACGTTGATTTGAATAAATTTGTATGACACGGTATTAAAAAAATCAATTTTGTTTTCATACAATATTAACACCATTATCAAAATTTAGAGAAAATCTATATAGCCAAAAGCTAGAACTAAAAGTGCATCTTCCATTCGGCTTATTCAAAATAAAATGATTTCAAACAGCAATAAATTTTGTGGTATTTTCTTTCATACATTTTTTTTTTCTTTCAAAAAAACCTTTGATATTTTCTATTATAATCTTGCATCGTTATCCTACAATAAATCTTTTTCCTCACATGATAAACCAAAACTAATTTGTGCTTTAATGAACTAGAAAATATAGCAAAATATTATAGAAGTCCGGTTTTGAACAATCGCTGTAATTTATTTTGATATCATGGCCTCAATTTATTATATATGTTTATTTTTATCCCTGTTATATTTATGAGGCCACATTTTCCAAAATTTCAACGTTGTAATGTTTTAAAATGTAGCGACGGTAACACGATTTTATAAAATATCATCCGAAAATTTTAGAACTCTAATTTCTAAAATAGATATCAAAACAGCAATATTTTATATTTTATTTAATTCATTTCTAATTGATGTATTCAATTCAATTGTAGCAATAACTATTAACATTATTCTTTTTGATAATAGTAATATTTTTAAAATTTCAGTATTGGTATTTTTAATTTTTATTATATTTTGGCATTACTATGCTTATTAAAATTTCATTTAAATTTCAAATCTTGTATTCAATTTATTTAAATTTTGAAAATATTTGTCAAAATTTCTAATTTAATTTGAAGAGATGATCCATCCAAATATATTATTGAAAATATAAATAAATTTCTTTGGTAAGTTTCCAAGTTAGGCTTAATTTACATTTCGCTATTGTAAATTATAATTTATGGATTGTTTTGATTTTGCCGGCCAAATTGTCATCCATATTAAGATCTAAACATATTTTTTGATAATGATAATTTTTTTGTCAAAAAAAACCTCTTTACAAATTGTTGCCGGCGGCGGATAGTAAAATTTGAAATATTTTTTGGTACCATTTTGATGTTCCAAGAAAAAAATACATTGATCTTTTTTTCTGGCCATCCCGGACTAAAAATACATTTTCATTTCTTTTGTTGTATTCCCGGAATGGAAACCGCAGGCCCCTCATAAAGTGAAACGAATTTGACAGATTTTTTGACCTTGCACATATCCGGCGGCAAACATGCGGGACCAGACCCAACAATGTATTATATCAATTTTATTCCATAATTCAATTTCAAAAACTATTTCAATTCAAAACGTCATTCATTTTATTTAAAATTTGAAAATGTTTGTAAAATTCAATTCAATAATAATATGTACTTAAAAATAATTTAAATCAATTTGTTTTGGTTGATGCACAATCTTAATCACATGCATAAAATTTAATAATTTTCAAAATATTGCTGTTTTTAATTTTTTAATAAAGATATTATTTTGCATTGTTTTCTTTCAAGTTTTTAACTAGAGCGTTACATGTGTTGATATTTATATTTATTTTGGCATAAGCGGGTTATTTTTTTCTGCAAAATTATTTTATAATCGTGTTATTGATTGCCATAAATTTTTGATTTATTGCGTTATTCATTTACCGCCAAAATATATATTTTATTGGCATTTTATTATATCGTCGCACTCACGCTTAAAAAAAGCGCGAATGTTCATTCAGATAAAGTATCCATCATTGAATCGGATATTTATTTTTGGAATCAACACTATTGACGTTTCCACATGATTAGGGCTAATTTGAGTGTGAATTTGGCGCGCAAATTTTTCGATACATATTTATTTTGTGATCAATTATGCGCGGTTTGTATCGCAGTGTATTTTGGCGCGCTTGGACACACGGGAGAAACGAAGCACTTTAAAATGCCTTGCGGAAGTTGCGTTGTTCATCCTGCATGGATAGCGTACCCGTGGCTGAGCCATGAAAGCCCTGGCCGCCGCCGCGCTGGGGTATTCTGAAGCTTGGGCCACCGTGTCTCCTGTATGGGTCACTTCACTACACACACTCTCGCGGGGCCCGGGCCCGTACACTGTCCACTCGCGGAGGGGGCGCTATGGGGCCCTGTCACATCACACGCGTCGTACACGTGCTGCACCTGGGGCTCACCGCCGTGGCTTGTACAGAGTATGCGTGCGGAGATCCTGCGCGCTCCGCAGTCGTCTGCCAACTGTCAATCACGGTCGTCCGCGGGGGCAGAGTGGGGCTCGGATGAATGATCTGTCAGTCGGTCGGTGTTCGTAGCCCCTCCTTTCATCCAATGGCCGCCACGGTTGGACGCAGGCGCTTTATAAGAGCTTGTTTTTTCGAGGCGCTCGCGCAGGGTTCGAACACTATCGCGCAGCGCCGCACACCACCGCGTTGACAACTTGTCAGTGCCAATCACCGGCAGCGTCTCCTGCGGCTTCGTCTAGGATGCGCGCCTCTCATGAAAAATGATTGAGCGCACCGGATAAATCTTTCAAACACCCTACACTGACGTAAACAAGTGATACCTCTGCATCTGACATCCGAGTGCCAACACTCGCCAATGATGCGATCAGCTGGTCTCCGGCAGCATCACCAGGCCATACGTCACATGCAGACCTTGCAAATCCTGTGACACGGCACCTCCAGGACGAAAGAATGAAACATTACCGATTTAGCATCCCTATCGATTAACCCAACAATACACAACCTATTTATACACACTTCAATTCAAACACAATTATCATTACTTGAATTCCCAAAACTCATTATAATGCCGAATGGAAGTATACATTTACATGTTAATAGATCATCAATTTCAATATCATGTATTATCAAGAAAATTGTTTATTAGATATTTATTTAGCGTATAAATTGCATTATTTGGCATAAACTCAATTTTACATTAATTATAATTTATAACTTGTAACTTATAAAATCATTTTTAATTTTATAGAATCGCAATTAAATCAATTTTTCTTAATTTATTACTTAATGCTTGGCTATATACATTTTCTATATAATAAGATTTATTATTAAACTATTCATATTGTTATGTTGTAGAATTTTCTTATCAAAATTTAATTAATTTATTTGTTTTTAATTGAAATTTTAATGTAAAAATGCTGTTTTTCTTTTGTATATAAATTACAATAATGGCAACCTCTTATTTCTTATTTTTAATTACGTTTTGCAATCTTTTCTTGATCAAAGATGATATTATTGTAAATATGACTTTAAATAAAATAAATTCAAAATTAATTTTCAATTAATTTTAAGATTGAAAATTGACAACTGTTTTGTTATTCTATCATCATCTGCTTGAAGAGTTTTATTACAATAATAAACAAATTACAAAGTTGTAGCACGCTGCAGTTAAACTTTTTGCATAAATTTTTTTTTTATTAATTATTTTATATATATATATATATATATATATATATATATACATATATATTTTATTTCATTATTATCTGTATATTTGCTATTGAAGCAATGGAAGAATAATAAAACAGTCTGTGCTATTAGATTAGTTCTTATACCAAATTTTGCAAACTGTACTTAGCTTGTAACTTAAAAATAAATTACTGCATCAAATCTATTTTATTATTTAAACAACAGAATATATAATTTAGTAGAATTAATTTGAGTTGTAATATAAAGTAAGCAGTATATGCATACGTTTATTTATTTATTACTTCTTGTTGTATTATATAAATTTAAGTTTCTTAAGATTTTTAAAA
>JARJEC010017636.1:0-11595 GCA_030264575.1 Tachinus sp. AB-2021
TAACAACCGAATAATCTCAAATTGCAAAATAGCTTGAATTTTAATAGAAAAGCAACTTTCAGCACACAATTGATTTATAATTTATAATTTTACAATTAATGTATGTGATATTGCATTTTAATAAATAAAACAACTATTTATATATCTTATCAGGGTTAAATAAATATTTTTTCGTGATGAGATATATAAAAAGTTGTTTAATTTATTAAAATGCAATATCACATAATAAAGGCTACCACCATTCAATATTTAATGAGATATATAAAAAGTTATTTTATTTATTAATTAAAAAAATATTTTCTATTATTTTACAATATTTAATTAAAAATAAAATAAATGTAGATATTATATTTACTTAATAATTTAAAAAATGCGAATAAATATTATTATTATAAAAAGAAAACATCATACAGAACTATATATTTACTATAATCTATAATCCCAATGTATGCAGATCGTAAATTAAAAAAAAAAATATTAATAATATTTGTAAATATTTAATAAACCCGTATTTGTAAAAGACTCTAGTGGAAAGCAAGGTAGTAATGAATTCGGAAATTTTATTTTATGCCTAATTATTTTTTATAAATCATTTTATATTTATATTTTAAACCAACATTGTTATATGCACTTATAATAAAGCAATTATTATTTCTAAATTATATTTTATTTACCATCCATTTTGGTTATTAAGATTAAATAATACTAAATATTGGTGACCCGACACACAGTGGAGTATTTGTAACTAAAAACCGGATAAAAGTCGAAGTTAAAAAAACGATGAAAATGTATGTTAATAATATTTTTCTTCTAGCTTAATAACATATATATCAAATTGCAATTACTAAAATTTTCCCTGATATTACCCCTCCTGTACAGTCACCCTACACTCGGTCATTTTTATAACTCAACTGATGTGTGCGTTGGGCTTGCATATTTATTTTGATATTATGGAATCCAGCAAATTATAAAAAAACTTTGCAATATGAAAGTAGAAGGTATATATTAAATAAAAAAATTAAAAAAATGTGATTTTTTTTTCTTTTAACCTACACAAACAGTCGTATACAAGTACTAATTATTTTATTTAAAATTTTCAAATAAAGATATTCTCTTCAATATTTCCATCCTGCCCAGGCAAAATTTTTATATACACATGAAATTTAGACTAATCCCAAGCAGATGAAACATCTCCCTCTCCCCCCGCGCTTCCGTCTTTTATAAACAACTTTTAAATATTTTTTTTAAATAAATTGTATAGAATAATTTTATTGTTAAATTGAAACCTTTGTATAACCTACATATTTTCCCTGATTTTAGCCCTCCTTGTACAGTCACCGTAAACTCGGTAATTTTTATAACACAGCTTATGTGTACTTGAGCTTGCATATTTATTTTGATATAGTGGAAACCTGCGAATTATTAAAAAATACTTTGTTTGCAACATGAAAGTACATTAGTATATTAAAAAAATGAAGAAATATTTTTGTTTTGTTTTTAAATAAAAATTTTCAAATAAAGTTATTTTCGTCACTGCCTTAATCTTATTTTATACTCGTTAAATTTAAACTAATACCAAGCATATTTTGTCAAAACTGTCAATATTTTTTTCATTTTTATAACCCAACTTCAAACTAAAACGATATTAATTATTTCGATAGAAAAAAGAATAAGACTATTGTTAGAATAGACCGTAACCACGTGATGTACATCCCAATTAATTTAATCTCCTCTTAATCTGTCAATAATTATTTTGTTTGCTTGCTAAGCTCAAAATTTTGATAATCCCTAATATTTTTAATGTGATTTGTATTGTTTCAGTACAGTTTCCTCTAATCTCTTTAATTTTAATGTATTTTGTAATGTATCTATAATAATGTCAATCTATCTCTTTTTAATGACTATATGTAATATTTACCTCTTCTTTTTGTATATAAATAATGTCAGTTTTGTTAATCCACTTTTGAAACGTTTGCAGTTACGGTAAGACTAAACTGTGATAATGGCCAAAAAATTTACTCGAATAAAATTGTATGCAATCATGCGAGAGTTTAAAGGAATGAAAATCAATGAAAAGCTTTTGTCGTTAGAAAAAATGCTTGTACAAATTACAAAATGTTCGGATTATGAAAAAAGTGCTAAATTGTGGTTTGAGAAGTTTCAAAATTCTTTTTAAAATGAAACGCCCATTATGACAAAAAACGTTTCTTAAAAACATCGTAGATTGGTTCGAATCTAATGAATCATTCTTTGACAAAACAGCAAAAGAGAAACCTGGACGACCAAACAAAATTTTTGAAGAGTTATGTGAGCGAAGTAAGCGTCGAAAACTCAAGAGATACGAGAGCTAGTACCAGCTGGGGAACTGCTACATGCAGCTGGCGTGAGCCAACGAACTGCTGGAAATACTGACATGTCAATTATAATTAAAAAAGTAATATCCTCGCCAACAACGGCAAAAAAAAGTTATTACGTCTCCTAAGAGAGAAATTGTCAATAAGCATACCCCTCAAGTAATCTTTGTAGAAAGTTACTTTATGAAAAGGCAGTGAGAAATCATACAAGAATATTTATCTCTATTTTGGAATGTTTCCCTAAAGAGGAATCTATCAAAGTGATCGAAACCTGCTCTGAGATTGAGTTACAACACTAGTTGACCATACAGCATTGCGCTTATTTAAATGTGTAGTAGAAATTGTAAAAGGTTGCTCAAAAACAGAACAGCAAAATTTTGTTCTAATATCAAAATGGGGCTGTGACGGGTCACAACAAACCCAATATAAACAAATGTTTCTTAACAATACTGACAATGATGCCAACATTTTTAAGTTCACTTGTGGCTCATAGATTAGTAGTGATAATTAATGGAGAACCAAAAAAAATCTAGTTCTTTCATCAGCTAGATTCTGCAGACCCATACGTATACGGTTTGTTAAAGAAACAACAGATGCTACAACAGAGGAAATTAGTTTCATTGAGAACCAAGTACGCAACCTAAAAAAGACGAAAGTATTGACTCCTGGTGTTATAGGAAAGATCAAGCATAAAATGCTGTTAACAATGGTTGACGGAAAAGTTTGCAATGCTGCGACTAATACACATCCACAATGAGGTGTTATATTTGCGGGCAAGCTTCAAAACTTTTTAATAATTTTAGTGCGTCAAAGGAGATAAATGCCAAAGCATTGCAGTTTGGACTTTCAGTCCTTCATACAAAAACCCGTTTCTTCCAGTTCCTGCTACATTTAGCATGCACAATTCCATTGAAAAAATTGCAGGCACGCCGTTTAGAAGAGAAGCAGATTGTCAAGGAAAGAAAAGAAATAATTTAGAAAGAGTTCAAGGAAGAAATGGGGCTTCTAGTTGATATTCCTGAAGCTGAATTTGGGAGTACTAATGACGAAAATATGTCAAAAAGATTCTTTGCACATCCGGAATTGTGTTCCAGAATTACAGGCATAGATGTCATTTTAATAAAACGGTTCAAGGTGATCTTAAAGGTGATTTCAAGTGGCACTAGTATAAATGTTGATAAGTTTGCTATCTTTGGACGTGAAATTGCAGTCATGTATTCAACATTATATGAGTGATCCAATGTCACCCAATATACATAATATATTGAATATTCTTATTTGGGTGCGTCACCTATCGGAGGTTCGCTATCATCATAGCTATTCGGACTTTATTGACTGCAGCACAGAATAGCTGAGTGTTGCTACAACCAAACCAGTCCCAGTTTTTGAGCCACGAGACCCAACGTCGCCAATATTTCTCTTTGCACTAATCTTCCCTTGTACTATCAACTGGAAAATTTCGTATTTGGGCATCTCATGTGGCCCAAATATTAAATCTTTCTCTTTTTTATGTTGCTAATAATTTCACATTCATTTTGCATTTTATTTAGTACTTCAATGTGCGTGACCCTATCCGTCCAGGGAATACGCCATATATATATTGATACACAGAGCAAAAGTAATTGTTCATGCGATGCTGCCTACTGGCCAGTTGTCAGAAAAGGCCGCCGAGGCCCGACATAAACATTTCCGGTAATATAAATAAAAATTTTCCAGAAAATTTTCTCGAGATAATTGCAACAGAAACATATTAAATAGATAATTACTAAATTCCGATCCGTATTTAAGTAGCAATAGATCAAATTGCCAACAAAAGCAAACCATTTTCCAAAGATGGAATTGATCTAATGATCTCAAGTACACCCTTTTTCATAAAAATGAAACTGACAAAGATGATAAAGATAACTAATTTGAAATTTGATTATTTGTATATCGTCTACTATGTGAAAGTTTTTATTATTAATAAATTCTAATAAATTGTGTTTAAAACTTTATAAATATGAAAATACAATTTAATTTATTAAAGACCTTTTATGTTTAATTGAATTGTTGCATTTATAAACATATATATATATATATATATATATATATATATGGTCTAGGAAACTTGTCTTTAAAAGTTAAATATATTTTAAACAGTGAAAATAATATTTATCGGTGTTAATAATATACCATTTTGTGTGTTTTTTTCTTATTTTTTTAAATTATATTGCTAAAAAACACATCAAATAATTTTGTCCAGTTTTTAGGTACAAACAATCAAATTTGCGACGTCGGGAATACGTTGTCAAATTGAATTGGCAACACCCGACAAATTGATTGTACATTTTTTTTATCTACTGATACATGTTGAACTACAAGTGCACGTGAAACTACAAGCAAAGAGGACTGGATTGATCTTAGAAAGTGATTCCCGGGCCACCCCACCAAGAGGATATTTTTACTAGAGCCTGGAGGATACAATATTCCTTTTTTTAAGAAATGTTTTTAAAGGTTTTCATTGTTATTAATACAATTTTGTAACGCCACACTACCATTTCTTCACTTATTTTATCTATTTATTTTAACAATCAATTCAATTTGATTTTAACTACTACTTACTACAATAAGCAACGATAATCAATCTACCGCAAGTTCCGAGCAAGCCCTCCCGACCGCTAATTTTAACATTTTATAGTTTATTTATTTTCTCATAATAACTGAAAGTCATGTAACAACTATCAATGATATTTCAAGTATCAATTTCAAAATACCAGAATTCCGAGTGAGTGACCCAGAACTAATTCCTTTTCTTTTCTTTGATTACTCTTTTTCTTTTTGAGTGGGACGTAGTGTAGTGACATCTTTTTAATTTGTTATATACAAAATAATAATAGGATCTTTTGGTAACTATTGTTACAGTTCAGTTTTATATGTTCAATTTATATTTTAATATGTTATCAATGTCAACATCTTTATTTTATATAAATCATTTTATTATATTTGAAACCGACATTGATACTTCTAATAAATTATCATTTCTAAATTATGTTTTATTAACTATCCATTTTGGTTATTAAGATTATATAAAACTAAATAGTACTGACCCAACCTCAATTATATTAACAATTTACTTTACAAAATTTAAATGTTTAGCTGCAATCAAAAAAATGCATTAATATTTGTATACAAAACTATTAAACTAATAATTATAATAAGAAACCAAATATGTATCCTGCATAATAAATAGATATGAAACAAATGAGAGTAATGATTTAATTTCATTATTTTAAATTCACATTTTTATTTACAGTTAAAATTTGAATTGAAACTAACCAAAATCGATAAAATATGTTACAACTTAAAATATTCATTAAAAGCACAATTCAAACAGCTACTGGATTACATCATTTACTTCCGAAATCGATAGGGAAAATTGTATGCGCTTCATTTCACTTTGAAAGTCAAATCAATTTTATGAAAGAAAAGTTTCTTCCAGACTTTTCATATTCAAATATTTATAGTAAATTTATTTTTATTCCACTTCGTAATAGTTTTAAGAAAAATTTATATAGATTGGATAGGAATTGTGCGGCACATACAAATATGAGGCTTGTAAAGTAGTCAATGAAACTGTAAATAATTTAAAAATGCATTACTCAATTTCTTTGAAAATACTTGCATAATAGTATATTACATTATTCTTTCTATATTGAGCACAAATTTGATGAAATTAGGTAGAAAATAAACAATCCTCATGCACATGACGTACGTATCGAGAGGTTAAAATTATTTACACTGAACAGAACGTTCATTGAAAATAATTTGTTCAAAATTTAATATAATTATTTGAAGTGACCGTTACTATGTGTATTCTTATGAAATAAAACAATTTACTATGTTATTTATCACGAATTTATTCTCTCGAATACATCACTTGTTTTTAACAAAATTTAGTTTATTTCTTTTGCGCTAAAACATATTAAAAATATATTGTGGTCAGAAATGTTTTCAGGACAATATTCATGATTTAGTGGACTGTGTTCATTTCTGTTTAATATCATTCAATTATAAATTATCTTTAAAAATCCTTTCTAACTGTTTTAAATAAACATGTTCAAAGACAATTTATTACAATTTACAAATATTTAAAATTAATGGGAATATTATGTTTGAAAAATGGCATTTTGTTAAAAATTTTAAGTTATTTCAAATATCTTTCCAAATTTCATTTTGAAAACAAATAAACAATAAAAATTAAATAATCAAAAAATAAATCCAAATTGGATAAAATAAAATGAAACTGTAATACATGAAATTACAAAAAAAATTAACAAAATATATAGAAATATATAATACACAATTTTATGACAAAATTAAGCTAAAAATAGCTGTATATAGACTAGAGATAATGGCAGATTCAACTCTATCAATAGAGATCTATGAAAAACTATCAAACATACCCCAACAAAATTACTTAATGAGACAGGGAGCTCGACATAGCTAGCGCTAGCACAAGAACAGTTCAACGTAGCAAAGAGAAACGGTGACAGGGCTGCATACAGAACCGGCCTCACGGCATACAATGCTATTGAAAAAAAATTATGGCGAGCGCATCCGTAAATTTTCACCTTCAAAAAGCATTAAGGACGCGTTTCAATATGACAAGTTACATAACCTTAAACAATTTTTCTTTTACAATTATCTGAATAGAAATTGTATAAAAAATAACACTATTTCAATAATTTGTAAAGAATGATTTAAAGAAGATATAGTTAAACTTTCGATTGCAATTATTAATTAATAAACGAGAAATATGAGAAAAACTTCAACAATCGTCCAAAAAAATGATATACCATATAACATCATATCTGAAAATGAATTAGCCGTTTACAAAATTCAAATTAAATAAGTAGCTTTGGAGAAGTAGCATTTGAGAAGGTTTTTTATAATTTATTCTTTTATTGATTAAACATTTTAATTAACAATGCTAGTTAGTTGTTTATGCAAGTATTTTCCATTATTTAGTAAAATAATTGTTCGGATCGAAATTTTATTTTTGGAGATAAAAATTTAAAAAAACGCAAAAATTTAGGCAACTTGTCATATTAAAACGGACTCTTAAGCTAAGACCACACGGGGAGCATTGGATCCCCAATGGCAGAAAGTGTAAATGACACAAAATCTGTTGAAAATACTTGCAAAAACTGTTGTAAACACACTTTCCGGATGTTGGAGGCAAACGTGCACATAAAAGGGCCAGAGATAAGATAAAAACCATAATTAAGCAAAGTAGCTATAAATTGAGAAACAATACGTTGGAACCATTTAAGTCGCCCTAAGCTAATACCAACATGCTACAGAAAGATTCTAGAGCACCAAAATGACCACTATGTGTTAATTCTTAGAGCTAGCTTAACATTTTCACATACCAAGCAACGCTTCAAATTGAAAATAAATAAGTTGGAACCATTCGCCCTGAGCTAATATCATCATGCTACAGAAAGATTCTGGAGCACCAAAAGAGCCACTATGTAAGATCCTTAGATCTGGCTTAACATTTTTACACAGCAAGCTGCGCTTCAAATTGAGAATAAATAGGTTGGAACCATTCGCCCTAAGCTAATACCATCATGCTACAGAAAGATTCTGAAGCACCAAAAGAGCCACTATGTAAGATCCAGATCTAGCTTAACATTTTCACACATCAAGTAGCGATTCCAATTGAGAATCAATACGTTGGAGCCATTCGTCCTGAGCTAATATCATCATGCTACAGAAAGTTTCTGGAGCACCAAAAGAGCCACTATGTGAGATCCTTAGATCTAGGTTAGCATTTTCACACACCAAGCAGCGCTTCAAATTGAGAATCAAAAGTTTGGAACCATTAGTCCTGAACTAATATCATCATGCTACGAAAAGATTCTGGAGCACCAAAAGAGCCACTATGTGAGATCCTTAGATCTAGCTTAACATTTTCACACACCAAGCAGCTGGAAAACAGTCAAGGAGACTTAACCAAAACCAAGGCGACCTATGTAAACCCCGGTTAAATTTTACAGATCAATCAGGTTATTATTTTCAAGCTAGAACTATTACAGAAATAGTCAATAGTCAATCCAAACTGGCTATACATCAGCTTACAAGCAAGTGCAAAAAGACTATTACCAATTGTTTGGGGCAATTCTGGACATGGAATGAGTTTTTGATTACACCACCTTTAGTTGAATTGACATGGCAATAAAGAAAAAAGAAACACAACTTATTGTTCGAAATTGCGTTAGCTCTATGCTCAACGATTGAAATAACATAGCAATAATTTTTCCAAAATAAATATAAATGAAGCAAGAAAAACGTTAAAAATGGTACAAAGTTGGCAAAAAAAGTTGCAAAGTTGATATGATAAGGCTGTAAGAGCCAAGGTTGCTGGAAGATACCCACAGCGCAGTGTACTTTCACCTCTTATGCGGTGCTATTTATTGACGGCCTACTACATCACTAAATGCTATTGATAGCTGATGATCTCACCATCCTTGTAATCAAGAATTTTAGAGCAATCGCATCTGACCTGATGCAATTTGCACTAAACACCGTAGAATCGTGGTATATTAAAGAGGGACTATTCACTTTCCAAGAAAACTGTACCTTTAACTAGAAACACCAAAAACAAAAACAGCTTTGAAACTGGAAATAAAATATCAATATACGCTTGACACTAGACATACATTCCATACTCATTTAGAAAAGCTGCAGGGTGCTTTCAAAATGATTGTTGTGCGCATTTATTGACTAATACCAAATACGAACAGATTGTTATATATAATTAGACCCATTAACCGACGGATCATACTAAGCTAAAAGATGGAGAATTTGCTCATAATGGGAGTTATGAGAACATCGCCCAAGCAGCCATGAAAGTACTTCACTATTAGTGAAGGTGGTCTATTATTGTAAGCAAGGCAAGCAGCGTACAGTCTACAGATAAACAAACACGTTTTTATTGAGGATAAACTTCATGAAATGTTACCGCTGATAAAGGTCCTTTGCTATAATATTACTGTAGCAAAGCAAGCGGTCTAAGAAAAAATAGTCGAGCACAGTGCAAGTAATCATATGGTATATAAATAGAACCAAAACCCAAAATGTCACCATAGCTAAAATATATTAAAGCAAGTACCGGAGAAGCAGATTTTGCTATATCTGGATAAATATGCTTCTATTTTTCTAACAAAAGTGACTGCTATTGAGTGTTGTGCCAGAAACATGATAAAGTCGGTAATTCATTACAACAGACTGATTACCACCAAGCAGTATTAGAGGCACGTTCAAAAAGTCGGAGTGTAGGTGTATAATGTGCACAATAAGTGTGTAGGTGACTTGTTCACACCCATTGTGACTATTCACACGCTTGAGATTATATACAAGGAGTGCTGCCAAACATCTGTCAGATGACAGATAACGTTAAAATTGCAAGCATGGATTACAACAAAATTTTTGTTGTAATCCATGCTTTGGCTATAACTTTGCTGCAATAAGTACGGCTAATATATTTTAAATAAAGGAAATTTATTACGTACATTACCTGATCAAAATAAAAATTAAAAAAACTAACAAGAGTAACAAATTACTTGCAATCCATATTTAGAAGTGATATATAACATATTTACGCAAATACCCAGCTCTACAGTACAACCAACTTAGCGTTGGCTATGGAAAACGTTTTTGCAAAAAGATAGAAAAGGACGTATAACACGAGAAATATCCAGAGTATGCTCACAGACAAAATTATAGCTGGTATTGTGTCTGAGCATACTCAAAACTTCTTTTATGGTATACATCTTTTTCTATCGTTTCGCAAAACGTCTTTTATAGGCCCGGCGCTAAGTTGGCTGTACTGTAGACTTGGCTTTAAACGCTTTGAGGAGTCACTGTTGATGTAGCACTCCAACTTTTCCAACTACAAAGAGTGAACACCTTAAGAACACTCCCACTTTTTAAACGCACCGTAGATTGCTACTAATAAAAGTTTGGAGTCATTGGTCACAAATAACAAAAAATGTCTAGTCTAAACATCAATAGACCAAGGTATAGAATGGATCCCAAATGTCAATCAGCTAGCAGAAAAGTAAAAATGAAAAAAAATAAAACATTTATTGGAGCAGAACAAAATTTTGGGATTCCACGTGTGTAAGCTGTTTAGGGGAGAATAACAGAATCACAGAAGATTATTCCTAACAAAATATAACATATGACTGAAGTTAGTTAGTTAATTTTTTTGGCAAATCATCATAAAAAGATTCATATAACTCGAAGCAAATTGCAAAAGCTTACTTGTCTGATTACCTGACACTGTGGTCTTAAAAAACGCTTGCATATATTAGGTATACATAAATATCCACTATGCAGCAAATATACTTGAAAGACAAAAAAAACTCCACAGTATCTGCGCGAATGCTAAGCATATAAGATACAACGCACAGTTTACTTTGACAAACTAACCCAAGAAAACAATGGCAGAACTAAATTAAAACGCAAAACGCAAGAGCTTTTGAACTAAATTAAAAAAAAAACAGAACTGCCAAAGGTATAAAATATCAGAGGTGCAACATTGCAAAGATGCCTGACAAATCAAAACATAAAAAAGCAAACAATATATATAAAAAAAAACAAAAATAAGAAAAAAAAAACAAAAAGAACAAATACACACTACATTATTAAATAAAAAAACCAAAAAGTAAAAAACAAAGTAAATAAATGAGATATAATAATAAATAAACCAAAACATACGTTCACGCCGACTTAAACCAGCGGTGGTACATGTATGGTTGCATAGTCGGGCGGCGTGCACCACCGGTGGTACATAGATTTCTATAGGCTTATATCGAATTTACGCAACCCATTTAGCATTAAAAATATTTAATATTTTTAGTATTAACTATAACTTTAGATATAGACGGAATAAATTTATGCAAAGAATTTAAATTAAAATAGGATTTGCGCATGCGCGTGTGAACGGACGCTTGTGTTGGATTTAGCTGCGTTTGGTTATTCTGCACCAAACATATTTTTTTACACCAAATGCACTTTAGCTGTTTGCAAATTGACAATATTTATTTTAACACCATTTACACCAAAACACGTTTGTTGATTATGGTATAGTGTACACATACCATAATCAACAGGTAGACAGGCACCACATGACCATTACACCGCTCCTCACCGAATCGTTTCCGAACGAAGCTGTTGATGTTAATAGCTGCTA
>JARJEC010017646.1:0-14367 GCA_030264575.1 Tachinus sp. AB-2021
ATTTTTTGTTTAATGTTTGTTGGAATATTTTATTTATTTATTTGTGCATATAATTTAATATAGGTAATATGCAACAATCATTTCTTCTAATATTACACAAATTTGAACATTTTTTAATAACGATAAAATAAGTTTTAAATTTTTTTGCAACTAATCCAGCATCTTATATATTTTGCGTTGTAAGATGTTTTCAAATTTTATTAATAAAAATCAACCTGTTATTTAAACTATATACGCGTAAAGCCTAATGCATTTTTAAATTTCCCACCCTAAAGAGAACTAGCAGCCACTTAATTATATCTACCAGCGCGCTCTTTCTAACACGCCGTATGGTTTTTATAGTAGGGTGAGCATGTTACACTTCTCTTCAATTCAGTATTTGCACAGATTCTCCATTTAAGCTAGCATAATTTTATAACACCGATTCCAAACCTACCGGACGCTTTATAGCGAGGGTGTCTGGTTTATTTGTGCATATACGTATACGCGTCGATTCCTGTAGCGCCTCTATTGCTAAACGCTATGAACTAAATTATTCGCTGACCAGTATATTTTTTTTTCAAAAAAGTATCATTAAAGCGTCCTTCCTATTTTTTTTACAGAATGTTCGTTTAACATTTTGACGTCATTGGTGAAATTATAGAGCGTCTATGCATACGGACGCTCTAGTGAATGCAGTTGGGAATTGTACGGACGCTCTAAGGATAGCAGATTATATGTATATATATATATATATATATATATATACATATCATAAGGATTATCGCCTTTATTTTTATCTTTAATAAATACATTTTGCGGTTAAAAACATAGTAATTTTTGTTTATATATATATATATATATATATATATATATATATATATATATATATTGTTGATATATAAGCTCTTCAAAATTAAAGTTTTTGAAATGTTTTGTCTATTTCAAATTATTTAAAAAAATTATTATTTGAGACTGCATATTTAAATATTTTAAAAACTGGCACAGTTGTGTTACCGAGATTGAGACTTTTCAAATGAGGTATTACAAAGTGAGTCATCACATTTAAAAAAATTTAAAAAATGCTTATTGGAGGGGATGGAAAAGTGACACACATGTCAACTATATGTAAAAATAGAAATTGCCATGTTTTGGTTTTCATCCGATTTTCTAAGATATCTATACATATGAAAAAGCACCCGTATATACAATACAGGATGCTTCTGAAATTCATTCAATGCAATAACTCGATTATTTTGAATGATGCAATATTTACTTAATCAAAATTGCTTAATTGTATGTGGATTTTTATTGGAACAAATATTTTGTCCATTCTGCTTCCGGTCTATGCGGAAATGCATCAATTTTGTTATTAAATATATTATTTTCTTTAAGAATTTAATAGACTCATATTTCGGTCAGTATTTACCGAGATATATAAAGTAAAGTTTTAAAACATTTTACATACGACTCCTTTATTTTTAAAGATAAGAAAACATTGATTAAACAAAATTGTTTACTTTATTAGTAGCTATTTACAGCTCATTCATTTTAAGCTGGCCTCTGGGTTGTGTCCTAGAGCGTCCAAGCAGCTTGAGCGACTGAGACAAAGCATCGGTTTACTCCCCAGATCGTGGAGGTCGTTCTCGTGGAGGTCGGTCGTTCTGTAGGTAGTTTTGCTAATTTTGTGGCTACATTCTTTTGCGTCCTTGCCAGGATGTTTCTGTATTTTGCAAACTTGGTTCTGTCGTTCAAATACCGGAACCTCTCGAACACATAATCAATGGGTGGCCAAATATTGACTCACGAGTCGCATGCATGTCTTTAATCAAGTAAATGCGGCTCTTACGTCGTTCGGAGGAAAACAAAAAAAATGTGAAGTGCGGTAAAGAAGGGGTACAAAGTTTCTTCTTCACATATATGTGATTTTGATATTGAAATATGAAGGTACACTGTTGTGCACAAACGAGCCTTCATGTCTTATATTAAGTGGGGTATTGTCAATAAGATGCTTTTGAAGAAATCCAAGATACAATTATGTCTTCTTGGCAGGAAAATTACCCTCTTGTTATGCCAGCCCACACATTCATTGAAAATTGTTGTTGGAAATTTTATTCACTTATTGCGTATAGACTTTCGTTAGCAACACAAATTTAACGGTTGATATGGAAATTACGGACAGAATTTCTTGAAAAATAAGTTTTGTCACAAAATAATACTTGTTGATCGAATATTGAATTTTCAAGCAATATTTGATAAAAATACATTTATAAAAGCATGAAAAATCCTGATAAGGTGCTCTTGCTAGACGGCTTGATCGGTTAAAAATTAAAGTTTCGCATAAACGATGGGAAAAATGTTTTACTATTAGATATTATTGATATAACCTTTTTGCTTTGTATGTATTGCCATTTGCAAGCCCGTACATAACATATATTTCGAATGTGTAAAATTGACCATAATAAGTCTAACATCAATCAAACCCATTTTGATTCAGTAAATTTAAAATTGTGTGAGAAAATTTCTTGTGTTTAAAAAAAGAAGCTGTTGAGTGTATTTTTCCATTCCATTAATGCACGTGTACTATTATAATCCTGATTATCAGATAAATCCAAACCGAATCTAAAATATAGTAATCCGTTAATTAAGTATGTTCTAAGAATTGTAAAAACCCAATAAGGCCACCATCGTCCCTACCTCCATCTCTGCCACTCACGAATAGTATATAGATAATGTAATTGTTGGTTTTTAGTGAGTTATTATTAACCATTGATACAATCATCTACACAACAAATATTTATAACAGTTTATATACAATAAATGTTTGTACATTTGCATGGTATCACAAATATTTACGATATCTGTGAGCTTGCATATGTTCCTGTAGACTCAGTTCCACAAAGAAAAGTTATTCGAACTAAAAGAAGAGGTCATTATCACACAACAGAAGCATTGAACCATAATTGTATTGGAATTTTTTGTGTTAGAATCAGACGAAGAATCTTCCTATGTAATATTTTTATGATATTTGCTACAGCTATTTCTTTTTAACATCAAATTGAGACTAATCAGTTAAAAATTGAAAATAGTTCATTTCTAATCGGGAATAGTAGATTTTTAATTAGGAATAACCAATTTCAAATTGGAAATTATTATTTTTTTTATATTGGGGTTATTATTTCAGAATAGTATATACTATCTTCTTCTTCTTCTTCATTAGCCTTGTGTCATATAGTGCTGAATATAGGCATATTCTAGTCCCTTCCATGTCTCCCTATCTTGAGCTGTTCTTATCCACATTCCAACTTTCTTAATGTCGTCCATTCATCGCATCTGTGGTCTTCCCCTACTTCTTTTGGTTTGCCGTGGTCTACATTTCATCAATTTATGTGTCTACCTGTCTTGTGTCAGTCTTGCAGTATGTCCAACCTTCTCCATTTGAGGCTCGCAACATGCTCCATGACGTCAGTTATTTTTGTTTTGTTTCAGATATCAATGTCGGTCCCTTAGAGATATTCCCAGCATGGCTCGCTCCATTGATCTTACTACTATACCGAACATAAATAACACTATCTATTTATGATTTCAATGCTTCTTTTGGTACTTGATCTTGCAACAAGCAAGCATTTGTCTGCTTTCATCAAATAGTTATACCGTTATGTAAAAACAATATTATAGAGTTATAATTAATTTTGTGGTTTATTAATTATGGTTTATCAATTCTTACTAATTCTGAGTAAATTGTTTGCAGTGTTTTGTCATTTTTATGTGACGATGATTTTGAATTGCTAACCTAATATTATCATTATTAATAGTCGCGTAATGAGTCATACATTTTTAATCCCAATTTGAAATTGATTAGTTTCAATTTCAACATGAAAAGGTATAGTATTATATATATATATATATATATATATATATATATAATACTATACTTTTTCAATATTTATATCTATATATATATATATATTTCTATTGAGCGTTTATTAATGTCAATATTAATGAATTATTTTGTCTGAAGGATATTAATGACATTAATGAACTCAATAATGCATTATTTTTTATTACGTAATTCTTTTTGGATTTGGACATTTTGACGATTATATTATATTAAGTTGAAATATTTATAGTTATTTAATCAATTAGTTTGCTAATGAAGGCTTTTATTAATCGAAACTGTTTAAAGCACAATTGAGCGATAGCCCAATCACTGGCTATCGCTGAATTATTTTTATTTTTATTAGCTAAGATTATTAATTGCTTATTACCATACGAATTGATTGCAGTATTTTTTTACTGATTGCTTCTTAAAAGTATTCATAAAACCTAAATTAATTCCGGGGAAAAATTGCAAATCCTGACATAATCTTCAATTATCGAAGCATTGACATTACATTACATTAAAAAGAGTTACTTAATGAAAAGGAGTGTATTAATGACATTCATTAATGCATCCTTTTTAGACAAGGCATATGATTATTTTTCAATAATATTCTAATAAATAATTAAAATATTTTCTATTATACAAATGTTAATCTTGTTTTAAAATAACATATAACATAATAATGTAATTAATATTATTTCAGTAGAAATTGTCACAACGTATTAAAGTTTTAGTTCTACTGGTAAGATTATTACGTGTCATTTCTGGTTGGGAAGACTTTTACCCGAATACACGGAACTAATTCAAGTATTAATTCGAAAGGAAATAATTTTCAAACTCTAATATATAACATATTTCTAACATAATAAAAGTTGTAGTTAAATATTTACAAGATGCAGGTACTTCACGTATCCACTATGCGCAAACAAAGATGATATTTTAAAAGCTTTGACACACTTCGTTATAAATTTAAAATCAGCATCAGAATTTTTCGAGCATAACTAAAAGTTCAATTGAGTCTAGCAACTTAGATTTCCTTCATGCCAACTGTCAAGGATAAAATCCCTAAGGAATAAACTGCGGTATGCGCTCACTACCCGCACAAAATCGTTTGTTTAAACTTAGATAATCTAATAAGTCTAAATTTCCACATTAACTTTCTTAAAGTTCTAATTAAATATTGTAGGATACAGTTGAATATCTCCCGTTTAACTTTTGCGTCGTTGTGAAAAGTACGAGGTGACTTTTTGATATCTTCTCGGCTCGCTCTACAGTTGTACTTAATTCATGTAAATTTTGGGTTCAAACGCATAAATATTATGCGTGTTCATTAAATTGGGGGATGATAATAAGTGAATGGCTATAATTCATGTGATATCATTTAAACTTCACGAACCGGCGGTGTCATGTGTTTTAAAAGACATTTTGATAAAGGGGTGGGGTCGTATGAATGGGGGGCCCATTGGTGACATTGATTTGCCGACTTCAATAATTAATTACCGTCATGGTATGGGATTTATTACTAAACCTAGTCATTTGTAAATTGAAAGGGAGACTAAATTTAATTATACCTTCAATAAACTGCGACGTCCAACACAAATGTGTTAGGCAATCATCATTTTTATTTAATTAAATTATATATTAAATTGATTTATTTAGCTCGACCGGAAAACCAATCAACATGATTAAACCGAAGTTGCTCTCCAGTTGAAAATATGTTTTTAATTAACAATATCAGTGCATTCGCATCAGGCGGGCTTTACAATTATCCATGCACGTATTTTCCACTTTGAGTTCTTACACAGCAATGAATCTCTGTCAGCCTGAATTACCAACTTTGATACCTTGCTTTTTTTGCCTAATAAAATTATTGATAATAGTTTTTTGATTAATTGATTAATATTTTATTTATTATTGTCAATAGCATTTCAATATAATATTTCTTGAAATAATCTTCAATTTTAGAAATGCTATTGGTAATTTTTTTTGCAATTCTACTTGCACCCCTCAAGTATATGAGCTTTATTCTTTCAAATGGGAATGTATCAGTTGTAAAATTTTAAGCAAAATGTAATTTAATAAAAAATGCGTTTTATAAAGCAATAAAATAAATTAAATTTGAAAAAAGGAAGGATCTTTGTATCAGTTGCTTTTTATCGCCGTTTATAGGCATTCTATTTTGATCCACTCCTCTTCAATACCAATACTTATACTATTTGCTCATTTTTTTGCAACATACTGGCTATAATAAGCGTCTCCATACATTGCGCACACTTCTTCCTTTCTCCTTTATATTATAACTTTTCTCATTTACATCCACAACACATTCGCAATTCTTTTTTATTTAAATTGTATTCTCACATTGCTGCACTTATGAAATTACATCATAAGTTAAAAACTTAAGTTTCAAGATATAAAAATATCTTACGTTAGTTTACGTGTTAATAATTATTAATTGATGCAGCTATGTAAATATGCGTAGTACTTTTATGAGCAATGCCGTTTTGTATTTAACAATATTGTTTGTAATTGTTTAGAAAATGTATTTTTTCAATAAAATGTATAACCTAATACATTGAAAAAATCTTGGAATTGATTTACCACATCAAAAGATGATATTTTTGAGTTATATATCCTAATTTATGAAAATGAAACTTTAACTGAAAATGTTTTGCTTATAAAGTTTTGTACTGGCAGCAATAGCTTGATCTATTTGGACAATTTTCAGCTTGAGCCGGACGTATTCCCCTGACACGATATTTTTTCTCTCGCTCGTAGAGAGCTCAAATTTTTAGGAACGTACGTTGTTAGGACCAATTGGCGGACAAACGTTAGTTAAAATAAATTTTTTTTTTCAAATTACTGAGCAAATTTTTATTCGGTCTTTCGATGTCTTCCAATTTTGTTTTTAAGTTTTTCTCATTTTGCTCGTTTATTAATTAATAGTTGCAATAAAAAAATTTAACAACATTTTCTTTAAATCATTCTTTACAAATTATTCAAATAAATTCTAATAATTTTGTTTATTATAAAATTTCTTGGAAAAGATAATTGTAAAAGAAAAATTATTCAAGGTTATGCGGACGAAGACTGCTATAGCAGTCATTAGGAAGTTCTCTGTAGGTGCAAGGACTGCTATAGCAGCCCATTTTTACATAAATTTTTAAGGACAAGAGTTTGTTTCTCCTATTAAAATGTATTCAGTACTATTCTTGTGTCCCACTGGAACACTGTTTCTTTTAAATTGTTTGGGGATACTCATATTTATTAAATATTTCATGTATATATTTATATGGCAATATACCCTTGTTGCGAACTAGTTTCTATTGTGGTGTCACTGTGTTTGCATAATAAATTTTAACAATGGATAAGCAGAAGAAGAAAAGCTTATGCTTTGGTATAACGAATTATGTAGTAAAGATGACAATGAAACACGTGCTAAGAAAATGTCCTTAGTTATATTGTATTTTATATAAATATTATTTTTTATAGACCTGTTTGCCTGTTGATCCATACTATGATAGTGATATGTCAAATGATCCCATATATAATCCCGAAGATGAATTATTTAGTTCCGATGAAGAAATTGAAAAACAAAAGCGAAATAAGAATCAAGTTGAAAATTACAAGAATGTGATAGTGACAGCCAGTCAGAACATGAGGAAGAGCATGAAGAACCTGGCAAAATTGCTCCTGAAATTGAATGGGTTACCAATACTTATAAAATACTCGATTTTTAATTTGATGTACTCCAGAGTGGTGTCAAGATAGATGTACCAGAAACACCAAAACCAATAAATGTATTTGGAAAAATATGGTCTGAAGAAGTTGAAAACTTATTAGTAGAATCTACAAACAGATATGACAGGAATAATAATTTGGCACATAGACCTAAGGCGCGTTGTAGTAGGAGTACTAAATTTAATGATATAGACAAGGTTGAATTGAAGACCTTCATAGGCCTATATCTGTTGGGTGCACAAACAACTTTTTCACCACTAAGAAAAATGTTTTCTTATGATCCGCTTTATTATCACCCCATCTTTCATGCCAAAATGACAGATCGTCGTTTTGAAGAAATTTTGCGCTGCTTTTCTTGTGATTTGGAAACAAGTTGTAATGAAAAACTTAGGAAAATCAACCTCTTATTGAACCTTATCATAGCTAACAGCCAATTGGCTGTGTATCAAAATGAACAGATTTCCCTTGACGAATCCTTTTTATTATTTAGAGGACGTCTGAAGTTCAGACAATATATAAAAGGAAAAAAAGCTAAATATGGAATTAAACTTTATGAGTTGTGTACTCCTACCGCTATGTCTTGAAAGTTGATATCTATAAAGGAAAACAAATGTCCAAAAATTCATCTTGTTCGAAATTAGAAAACTTTGTTTTAAAACTGATGAATCCATACCTAAATAAAGACCATCATCTGTATATGGACAATTATTACAAAGGAATAAGTATGTCCAATACATTAATTAATATGAAGACCCATACAACAGGTACATTGAGAGCAAATAGAAGGGGACTGTGTAAAGAAATTATGAAGAAAACAATTAACATATTTGGAAACGACAAGGGAATGACGTTTGCAAATATGTTCTCCTTTTTTAATTTTTTTCTTCATCATTTCTATATATATTTCTAAATATGGAAAGACAAACGAGATGTTTATTCAATCACTACCGGTTGCCATCCTGCTTTAATAACTACTCCGAATCAATATGGGCAACAAACAATTAAACCTATACAAATTGCAGAATACAATAAGTATATGTCTGGAGTTGATCGTTGTGATCAAATGATCGCATATTATTCAATCCCTCGAAAAACGATTAGGTTGTCTAAAAAAGTAATGTTCCATATTTTGAACATTGCTGTATGGAACTCTTTTTACATTTACAAATAAGAAGTAGCTTTTATCAAGTTTAGGTATTAACTGATCAAATCTTTGATCGGTGTATCTCAAGATTAGAAGAATGGCAGAAAATATGCCAACAAAAAAATTCCGCGATACCATGTCTCAGGAGAATTAGGCAATGAACAAAAAGGCCATTACCAAGAAAAAATTCCTCATCCATCAAATTATAATNGTAGAAAAAATAAAATTAGCAAAGCTACTCCTTGGAGATGTCGCGGTGGTGACAGCAAACCATCTCTTTGTCCTGGAAAATGCTTCGAGGAATGGCACACCAAATGAGGCATATGTGTTTAAATTATTATTTTTGAATTAAAATCTTTATTTAGTTTACAGTTTTGAATGCAAATGTTTATTTTATAATTTTTACTTTTTATTTCTGTTTGGTTACTACTTATTTTGAACTTTTCTAATTAGTCTTTTCTAAAACTTGCTCTTCTGATAAAAATATAAGCTGCTATAGCAATTCTTGTGCAAGTATATCCCATTTCAGAATCTACTAGTGCAGCTATAGCAGTATGATATATCCTATCTGACCTCATTTATCTATTCCAGTGCACAATAGCTGCTATAGCAGTCGTACTATCTAAACTACATAAACATAGTTTATTAAATACCCAGCATAAAGCTATTTAAATTGTATTTTTATCATAAGCAGATGAAAAGATATCGGTGTGCGCATCTGCGCACCATCTTGTTTTCACGGGTGTCCGCGTACGTGTTATATAAATTTTTTTGCGATAATAATTTGAATTATTCGTTTAAAAAGGAAGGCAATGGCATAACATTCATGCCGCGAGTTAATACAATTGTCGTTGATACTTCACTAGGCGTATCATGTTAAAACTAAGGGGAATCTTACCCCAATGCATTGTCTCGATTATAGGCGATTACACGTGCACGTGGCGTAATTTGTGATGTCATATAAGAAGGGATGCCGGGAATTGACTTGCCAATCTTCACGCAATTGCGTCTTGATGACGAAATTGCCTCATCCGAGTAATCGCCAATTACTCCGACCATAAAAACTAACAATATAGCACAACCGTTGGCCATAAATAAATAATAGATTGGATTTAAAAAAAATGTTTTCATTAAATTAAATACATTTTAATTATTTTGCGAATTGTTTGGATAAAAAGTAGGTTTATGTTATTGCAATAAATTGTGCTTTGTGAAATTTTGGAAATTAAAAATGAGCCGATTAAAAAAAAAAAAGCTCCTGGAAACACAAACATATTGCATTGATTAATCTGATATATTTAGATCCATCGCAAGATCAATATCGGCATCACCTACACTCCTGGAGGGTTTTGCAAGATTAATGTCTTTCTTTAAAAAATAAAATAAAATAAAGCGATATTCATGCCCCATTTTACTCCTTTCGTTTTATCTGTTGGAAAAAAATCCACATTATATTTCTCTTTTCCTTTAGTAACCCTAGATATATATTATCGAGAACGAGAATGATGGCTCTAAGAGGGAGAAGAAAAAAATATAACAAGCCACGAGTTTGCGGCGAGTTTTCTGCAGATACATCCAGTCAAAACTTATACAGGCCCCAACCTAAATAAACTAATTCAATCGGGAAATCCGCATTTTTTTATCGGACGGATACTCCCGCAAAATAACTTAATGCCATTTGAAATAATTAAAAAGCGATAAATTCCCGGTGTAAAATGTATAACCTGAATAAGTACCGGCTTTGCAAATGTCTTGCACTAAAACGTTTCGACACGCGAGCCGGCAATTTTTCCCCTTAATGTTTCGCTTCCATCCATTTTATTTAATGTATCCTTCTTTATTGATATTTGTTAAAAAAAATATATAACGCGGGTTAAAACAATACGATGTTATTTAGTGCGGGAAAAAAGGGTCATGCAGTTTCCAATAAATCCCTTTCACATAAAGGCCACAAAGTATGAAATCGCATTAGACTTTTTGTATCATAAATCGCGTTTTAAATGCCCCTGTAACTTGCACCATACGCTTTGAAGGGAGGGCGAGTTTTTGCGTCGCAAGAAGTCATTCATCTTGCGGACCCGACAGGAAGCAAGATATTCAAGATCCAGCGCTCTTCCTGTTACATAAGAATTACAATGTATGTGACACTTGCAGATTATGCAATTATGTTAATCCTTTAGCGCAACATTTTCACGTATTGTTAACACGGTACATTGATGGACGCGTTCGCAGCGCACGGATTCCGTTCTATTCCTCCATTGTCTATTGAAACGCAAAGCTTTCGGTCAATATTTACTTCCAAGGCAATCCTTTCGATTGTATTTATTTTCCAAACCATCCACTCTTCATCCGCAAAAATATATGTTTACCATAATTTAATTTAAAATTTATACAAACCAAATATCCAAATTTTCGCTTATAAGCTGTTGGTCCCATCAAAACCCGGCTATGAGAAGCCATCGGCTAATTTAGGGGCAATGATGTACATACAAACATAAACAAAAACAATTCTACAAAAATTTGGATATTTTGTTTGTATAAATTTTGAATTAAATTATGGAAAACATAGATTTTTGCAGATGAAGAGTGGATGCTTTGGAAAATAAATACAGTCGAACCACCAGTGGATTGAAAGCGGGATTAAGATTGGTCACATTTTTGTGGTTTGAACCCACGACCTCTAGCCAGCTAGCGCTTTACAACTGAGCTATCCACTATATTAAAAATATTATTTGGAATTCCTTTTAATGAAAATTCAAAGAAAACTTCTGAGCGCCATACAAAATGTTGTAAACAACAAAGAACTCCAATTGTTCAGAAAACCTGTATAATTTACTGGTAACCAATATCACAAAACCAATGTGGTACTAGAAGTTTTCAACAAACATCATAAAGTTTGATGATTTATTTTATCCAATTGCTTTAAATTTTACTGATTTTCCAAAGTTTGTACAATTTTAAATACAAAAAATTATAGTCGATAGCTAATACATCTGGAAAACACTGAAGTAGAAGAAGCAGAAAAGAAGAGCCATAAATGTGAGCAGAGCCGATGCTACTAAAACTTTAGATGAAAGGTAAGGCTTTCGCAGAGATAAGAGAAAGAGAGAGAAATTTTACTTAAAAATAAAAAGAAAAATGTTAGTGGTCCGAGCAACCACACAGCGATAGTAAAACTTTTACTGCAATTTTTATTAAAAAATATTTATCGCGGCAATCAAACCGGGAGAACTCCTCGAACCTTGTAAAAATTTGTAAGAAACTAATTGAATCAATCTGATTTTTATACAATTCGATTTGTTTGTATTAATCCAACATCTATCTTTTCCTTTTCTTTCCTCGCGTAAAAAAACTGACGCAAAAAAGTTGGATCAGTTTCTGGACGCAAAGAAAGAAAGGTGTGTAAAATCAATAAGAAATCAATAATTGAGATGATGGCCGTTCGTGTAACGCTTGCAAATAAATCGCCCCCAAAGAAGTTTTAATTTAAAAATAAAAAAATGGAAGCTTTCGATAAAAGACTTGCAAACAAGGGGGAAAAAATAGTTATTATCGAAGGTATGTGCTTGGAGATAAGCAGGAAAAAGCAGTTGGGTGCAATTTAACAAAAGTAAACATGATTATATCTCTAAAGAATAGGTCCCGTGTGGGGATTTGCCAGTTACTTCCATCGGGTGCGTCACCATTGGAATTCGGGGAAGCCCGTCGGGTATGCAATCCCGCATATTCGAAGGGTAGTGGGGAAATAAAATACCCACCGTGAAATAAAAACTGCACTGGTCTTCCATTTTGGAGGTTGAGTCATTGGTCTAACTCCTCAATACTTATAAAAAAAATCAAAATGTCAAAAAACCTAATCAAGGGCCTCGGAAAAGGACAGAAAACTCAAGACGACAAACCAAGCAAAGGAAAAGGACAACAATTTTTGGCACGTGGAATGTCCAGGGTATCTCAAAGAAAGTAAATAAAGTGAGAAGTGAATTAAGACATCTAAAGGTTGATATTGCCATTCTAATGAAGACAAAGAAGAAGGGAAAAGGGTCCGAAAGCTAGAGAATATACGATCACTTCTACAGTGGTGTACCAAAGGAGGATAGAGCCAAACAGGGAATGTCAATTATCATACAAAAGAGACTGAGGAAGTTTATAACAACATAGGAACCAATAAACGAAAGACTTATAAAAATGGACCTAACAATACATGGATATAGAATTAGGCATATTAGTAATCACTCTAGAGCAAACTATTACAAGAAGAATAAATCAAGAAATAGAAAAAACAGGATGAGAAACTGAACAATATGAATTCACATAGGGCAGAACGACGCTACAAACTATTGAGAAGGTAAAAGAAATAGCAAAGAAGGTATAATGTTAAATTAGTGCAAGGTTCCGATGTGGCAATGAAGAATGAGTGACGCATTTTTGGATGAATGAAAAAAATAAAATTTGTAGTATTGCGGAAATACTTGAATATATTTTAAGTGAATGTAGCCAAACAAAAATGAAAAAGACTTAAAATCTGAAAGGTGATAGAGGCGGATTAAAATGAATTCAAATCTGAAAAGAAGAGAAAACCAAATAAAAAATAAGTGACGCATTTTTGGATGGACAAATAAAAAAATATGCAGAATTGCGGAAAGGAAGGGGAAACCCTAGTAATAGAAAAGGTAAAATAAGTAAGCCCAAAAATTAGTGCAAAGTCCAGATGTGGCAATGAAGAATGAGTGACGCATTTTTGGATGGATGAAGAAAATAAAATTTGCGGAAAGGCCGGTGAAACACGCGAATATATATCAAATGAATGTAGCAAAACGAAAATAAAAAGGATTAAAAAGAATTCGGTGCTAAAAACAAGAAAAACCAAAAAAGAAACTCTGCTATATTAATATAAAGAATCATGTTTACTCCTTTTGCAACAAAATTACTTATGTTCATTTGAACTAAATTTTCAAATCCTAAAGGCACAAAAAAACATTATTATCATAGTAAGTTGAAAAGGGAAGTTAATATTAAGACTAGTATCGCAGAGTTTGGTCAGCATTAAGTTATAGAACTTAGTTTATATACTCAGGATGCGACTACCGAAAGTGATAACAACTACTGTATTTACGGACAACGTGGCACTGGTAGGTAGAGATGCTTGCATAGAAGACAAGAGTTCCCAATTAATATAAAAAGATAGATAAGAAAGAAAGTAAAGGACTACAACAGGCATCGCATAAAAGGAAGGCCACATGAATTTTGACAAAGAGAACTAATTGAGGAACTGACTAAATATAGACAGGTGAACTAATAATAACTATAAGGAAGAATATCAAATATCCTGAAGTGACACTCAATCAAAAAGATGGAATAAATCGGCCAAAGAAACAGCAAGAGAAAAAAATAAGACCAAGTAGGCTCATGCCAAGCAAAGGTGTACTAAGAGAAGAAGCAAAAATGCTAATAGCAACAGAGGTACGAAATAACCAACTGTAAGAGGCCTTGAAGATAAAAAATAGAAGATACAAGAGTTATTACAAAGGCTTAAAATCTTTAGGGCTTACATGAAAAAAATAAGACCAAGTAAGCTCATGCCAAGCAAAGGTGGACCATGAGAAGAAACGAAAATGCTAAT
>JARJEC010017690.1:0-10158 GCA_030264575.1 Tachinus sp. AB-2021
TTCAGATTATTGGCCCTTTCATTTTGATGTCCATATAATTTGGATTAAATGTATCCCCCTAAGAAATAACTCGTTAGGGGCCAAGTCTGCAATCTCGCTGGCCGGCAAAATGTACCGCTATTCGATATAATTCTTTGGGGGAATATGTTGTGTAAATAGTCCATTACTGTTCTAGAGTTATGAGCAGGACAAACATCTTGTTGGAACCAAATATTATCAAAATTGTCGGTTAGATTCCTTAGTGCAAGTACAATTTGATTTTGAAAAAGATTTAAATAAGTTGCTCCCACCAAATTTCTATTGCTGTTTCACAAAATTCCATTCTACGACAGTCGTCTTCAGGGAAAATTCTTGATGGTTTGGTATTTATAGGAATGACATTTATGTTTTTTTTTAATCTTGTGAACCTTACCCACACTAATATTAGTTTTCACTGAAATTTTATAAATGGACAAATTTGAATCTTCTGGGCTCATTGAACACACCATTATTTTTAGCATTTTGGCATCTTCACTTATTGTGGATGTATTATGGCATTTACAATCTACAATACAGCCTTTCTCCGTAAAATTTGCGAACATTGCTGCTAACGTCGACACGGAAGGTATCTGGCTATCAAAATATTTTACAGAAAATAAATCTCTTATCTAGCGCAAAGAATAGCATTGAAAATATAATGAGATAATATCAGGTTTTTCATTAAGAGTATACGCCATTATTTCTTATTGTTTACTGTTAAATATAAGTTTTTACAAATTTATTTTATTTGCCTCTGCAAAGGAGAACACGGCAAAAAACAAAAAAGCAAACGGAAAAAAAGCGAGAAAAAAAGAAGATTTTAATGGTCCAATAAATAATTGCTGCGTTGCAAAAATGTGAGCAAGAAGGAGAACTGCGCAAGACAAAAAAGAAAAATGTCAATGTTAAATATTATGACTGCGCAAGTCACTGTTTCCACGCCGCAGTTTGCATGGGTATAATAGAACTAGCGCATGGTGGATCGGCTTCGCCGGTCCCCTTTCTAGGCGGAATCGAGCCGAACCTTTGGCCTACGTACGGAAATCCCGTGAACGACCGGTATATTCACATTAGCGCTACTTTACACAACTCAATTTGTAGTTGCTGGTTTAATTGCTAAAACAGACAAACTTGTACTTTACAATATTTATTCAAAAAGTTATTATGAACCTTCGCACGGAGAATTTTTTTATTTATTTTGAAATTTTTACACATAGTTTATTAATGTTCAATCCTACGTGCTAAAATGCAAAATATAAAATGAATTTATAAAAAATATTTATTTTTAAATGCTCTTTATATATACATATATATACTTTTTCTTTATTTTAGCTAAATGTGCTTTCAGAACGCCTATAAATACATAGACGTAAATAACTTATCAAATATGTAAATAAATATTACATTAATATGATTTTTGATGACTCATTTGTTTTGGAAATAATAATAGGTATCACTCAACGCTTAAGTAATAAGTTTTAAATTTAAATAAATTCTAAGCAATCTGGAACATACAGTACTACGATTTACATATTTTACTTTTCCAATTATTAATACTATAAAGTTTAAAAATATACATTACTTTGATGATTAAAAAAGATTAGAGTTATTTTAGTTACTGCATATAAAAAATTTATTGTTGATAATTTGAGATATTCAGTATGGCCGATATTGTTTATTCACAATGACAGGATGGGACAAAAGTTATTCAAAAAATATCTTCTCGGACTTACGTTCCAAAATATAAAAATCTACCAAAATTGGCATTCTTAAATCACATAACTTTTCTTAAACTACGTGTAGTAGATAGTAAAAAACAGTATTGTTCTTATTCAATAAAATATAACTGATTAAAACAGTACCACTTGATCGATCAAATTCAAAATGATGCAACTAAATTATTTATATTACAAAAGTAAGAATACATATGTTGTATGTAATTAAAAATGACTAACAGTAATTTTTGCCTTTTTGATAATATTGTTTATTTCTACGACGATATATAATATACTCATTATATTTGTATTGAGTTGCTTACATTATTATTATAATCTGTTTTAGCAAGTAAAACTGATTAATTATTAATCAATATGTTAAATAATAACGTCAATGTTTTGTATTCAAAATATTTAAACCAAGGGGTATGTATATTATTTCACGTAGAATTTAATTACTAGACAAATTTTTTACGTATAATAAATATAAATGTTACCAAACATTTTAAAAATATTTATTATGTCCATGAAATTTAATAGTGTTGCGTCATATCTACTTTATTTTGATGAAAAATATTAAATCATAAATTGTCATATTTTGGTGTTCGAATCAATAACATGCCTATGAAGAAGTGCGGAACGCAATATAAAAGCCAATCATACAGTAGGTACATTTACAATATCTCACAGCACAAATTCAGGTATGCAACAGTACAGTATAGTGTTTTTAGGACATAGTAAAATTGTACTTGATATTCCAAACCTAATTACGGCCTTAGTTTGAAGTGGTCTACTTTCAACTTCGATATAATTTCATATAGTCTAACTGCAGCAACGAATGCTGTAACCCTATTGTCCTTGTTGCTTCCTTCATCTATCTATTTTTTCTTAAATTTTTATCCTAATGTTTTATTTATTGTTATATCAGTTATATGTTCTGTACATAAGTTGTTTCTATGACTTTTTTTTATCACTAAGACAATAAAAATTATTGTAATTGTAATATTGTCGAGTTTGTCTCTAATACTTTTCTTGTTTGTTTATAACCGCATCTCACACCTCACATTCTATTGGCGTCACCTTGCGTGTCTTCTTAACAATATATACACCATTCTTCTTTTTTATCTTATATATTGTTTACAAACACTTTCGAAAAGTTTTATGTCTGTTCAGTATTTGCGTTGATTAGTATCCCATCTTTTCATTGTCTTGTTTCTTTGCTTTATTGTTTCTTTATTTATGTATATTTTTTTCCACCATCAGATCACCGGGGAGTGTAGCTATGATTACTTCTACAGCCTATTGTAACACTATGCTGTAGGTTCTGATGAAGCAGAACAAACTCGCGTTGTAGCTTTCCTGATTGCTCTTCTATTATTATTTGTCTTTAAATTTCCCACAACTAGCCTGTTTTCTTTATATTTTTGTTCCTTTTATTGTTTTCTTAACTTGTTCATAAATCTCTTTGCTTCAAATATCACTACAAAGTATTTAATTTTCTTTTCGATGGTTATTAATTGGTTCTCTACCTGTATTTTTCTGTTTCTTCAATTGGTTATTTTTGTTGAAAGTAATGCTAGCTCTCTTTTAGTACGTCCATGTACTAAGCAATCGCTACCTACAAATGCCACAACATTCGGGTACCGTTGTAATCACATCTGGTAGCCATTATGGACTAGATTCTACAGTTGCTTAGACACCAAATTTTTGCCTTGTAGATTCCTTAATATCTTGATTGGTTTTTTTTTTAAAGTGGCCGATTTCTTTGTTGTTTCTATCATTGTTATCAAGAGTACACGGTTAAACGCTTTACATATCCAAGGCTATTGTGACACAATGCTTCTTTTGCTATCGCTTTCTTCTTTTGATGACCTTTAGCGTTGATTTTTTTGTAAATCCATAAATATCTTTTATATACTCGTCTTTTTTCACAATATTATATTATCTATGCTAAGTAGATTTACGTTTACGATTTATGTCGTTGGTTTACCTGCTTTTTTTCCTCAATCGGAACTAGGTTTGCTTCTTTCCGGCAACCCGTAAATGTTTTTTATTCAGGCATTGATTTATTATTTGCATTATTACTATTTAGGTACTTTTACCATTGCTATTGTTTATTCGTCTAATAAGCAATAGCAATGGTTTTGGCGAGTTTAAGTAATTCTTTTACGAATTGTTTTATTCTTCCACTGTTACTTGTAGTTCTTCGACAGTCTCTTCTACCATAATTTTTTGGGAATAATTTTTTAATTATGTTTTTTTGGCTTTCTTTTTCCTTTAAGCACAAGACATACACAAAAAAATAATTAAAAACTAATTAGTAAAAAAATGTATACCAGGCAGATTATTTTAATCCAATTAATAGGTTTAAATGCTAGACAATTCATTTTTCTTAAATTTAATATTATAATAATTTTTTGTATCGATGGGAGCAAATTATTTTAATCTTCTTCAAAATGAAATTGTATTTTTAAATTTAGTTTAGAGATTTATGTTATTTTGAAACATTTTATTTGGAGGAGTAACACGCAACTCCATGTGTTAAAGATGATTTATTAATTTAAAGTATTTTTAAATTTAAAAAATATTAGATTTTTTATTTTAGTTTAGAGAATTATTTTATTTTGAATAACTTGAACAGTAATCCCATCGATTTATGACCATATATTTGCGACATTTAAATACGTCGCGACACGCGAGTGAAACGCATCCGTATGTCCATTCCCTCGGCCGAGTAGAGTCGAAAGCTGGTGAACGCATGATATAAAGATTATAATAAGTTATTAACATATTTTACAAGTTGTTTCAATCCAAAAATTGCAACTCTTTAAAATTTGATATGTGGCTTATAGCCCTATTGGCGCGAGGTTTTCAATTTTTATTGAATGGCCTAGAGTCAAGTTGATAGAGTTGGCTATACATCGTGGCTGGTGCCACCACACCCACCCACTTTTAATTGCTTTAGTTTACAACTCATGTTTGAAAAGTCCACTGCCAGTCGCAATGCAAGCCTGGCAATCAAAATCCACTGATAAACTGCAGCAGAATCTTGCTCATTTTCAATTTGAAGTGTGAAGCGTTATTAATTCTGTTTCATAATTGCTTTTTATTGTAAATTTTCTCTGCATAAACTAATTGTTTTACGTGGCCCCAGAAGTAAAAACCCAATAAAATTTGATATTATGACCTGACAGACTACTGAACTAGCCACCCACTTTTAATGAAAATGGTTGTCTAGCCATTCTACAACAACCCTTACAGCATGCGTTGGTGCGCCAATGTGTGAAAATCTGTGTTAAAAAATGATTGTTTATGTTTTAAATCATTGCCCCCAAAGTAAGTCGATAGCTTGAGATAACGGGGTTTTGATGGAACCAACAGCTACTAAGGTGACTTCTGAACCACCGATGGATTGAAAGCGGAATTAAACCTTTTGGGGTTCAAACCCACGACCTCTAGCTTGTTAGGCTAGTGCTTTACAACTGAGCTATCCACAATGTCTTCTAAATGCGTGTAGATTTTCTACTAATTATACATGCTCAAGTGACAATTATTGGTTCTGTCTCGGTAAAAATAGTTTTATCGGACCACAAAATAAAAAGAATAAAGTTAGAATCTTATTCGATTGTTTGAGATGGCAAGGCAAAAATGCTAATTTTTGTATTTGATCTCATGGTTGTAAATTATTGACACGCCGATAATGGTATCGGTGCAGCACTTCTCTTTTCAAAGTTTTTTAAGCAAAGTTTAGAGAAACTTGCGAATGGAAAATTTTCTGGCGTCTTCGGAAAACTTTTTTTTAATCCCGACGACTTTTTAGAACATTGTCGTTGTAAAAGCTGAAACGGATATATTATAGGCATATTCTTCAAATATCAGCTTTAACAATCAAGTATATTTTTCATTGCCGAACTGCATTCTTGACAAAATTTATAATTTTTACTCTAACAATTAAGAGCAATGCCCAAAGTACGAAATAATAACTGTCAATAACTAATAAATAGGTCTTTTGTTTCAAATCAATGTTCGTGACTTACTATTCTTTTTATAACCAAAAATTAAATAACTTTAGAAAACTTTATGCCTTGATATTTCCAAAACAAAAGCCGACCAAAGAAGATTATTTCGTCGAACACGAGTTTTTATATTTTGCCTCCTGATGTAAATCATGAATGATTTACTATCATTCTTCAGATTTGTAAATCGTATCGTAAACTTTGTTCTCGTAAGTAATGGCCATTATTACAGCGTTAAAAACAAAAAAGTATAAAAACAATACAAGCCATACAAAAATATTGAAAACAAAACAAAATTAAAATAGTTTTAACAAAATTTACGACGGTCTACTTTTATTGGTTTTCTTTGCTATTGTACTTTTACTAAATAATCACTTTTAATCACTTTCTGATATTAAAAACAACTAAATCACAGAAGAAATAGAAATTTTGTGTCCAAAACAAACCAAAAAAACATCTGTTTTCGGGGTGAATGTATTTTTTGTCTAAAGCTATAAATTTGTTTTTGTTTTTCGATAAAATTTTGTATAATAATAGTTATTGTAATAACATTTTTTTTAATTTCGATTGAAAACAAGTAATTTTATTATTGAATTAAACATTCATGAATTGGCATATACAAAATTAAAAAGGTGATAATAAACGTTTTTTTATTCAATTAACTAACTGTACAACTTATTCTTATTTAATCAGTGAGCATTGCCATTTCACCAGGTGGCCAGACCCTAAACAACGCCCTGCTTCTAATTAATCCCTGTGGAACCGGCCCGTACGTTCTAGAATCTGCAGAATTTCCAATATTATCTCCTTGCAACCATACATGACCTCTAGGAACGACTTGAGACGATGCAAAACCAGTCGTTATTTTATCACCTGGCAAACCTTTCACCCTCTTACAAATCTGTTGCTTGGGGTTGGTCGGACATTTAGCAATTATTATATCGCCCCTATTCAACGGCCGCAATTTCGGTGTGAAATGTTCCGTGAATAGAATATTATTCGAATAAATGGTCGGTTCCATCGAAGGTCCAGTGCACTACAATAAAAAATTTAAAATTCCCGCTGTTTGTCATTAATCATGCTTACCACTACAAAATCTCCCAAATACTCAAACGTGCAGTGAGCTATGCAAAAATATTGCAGTGCATAACCGGCGGTGCCGACAATTTTCGATAAAGCCACTCTCATTATGCTCAATTACGTCTGTCAATCAATTCAATTTATTTAATAGAATCACATTTAAAGATAATAACCACACTAAAGTTGTTTTGGTTGGTATTAATACCGTAAATACTGTTTGACAGACATATTTTAACCGTAGAATATAATTATCATTTAAAGCTTAATTATAGGTTGAACTGACGTATATTATATTTATAAATTCAATGCGCGACCTGCCGCGGTGAATAAATTCAGATCAATTTTGCACCGATATATCTGTGACTTGTATGTGCTGCAAGTTTACACTACAACTAGGCTATGTTGTCACATTTATCTTTGCAACTTTAAAATAAAGAATTATTTTAATATTAATACTCAGTTTAATTAATATCAGTATAATAATATATTATATATAACAAATGTCTAAAGAATAAGTAATAAATTATAATAATATTTTGTCGTTCGTTCAGAAATGCATTCCTGTAGTGTAGTAGGTATATTTTAAGATTATTACATTAATAAAATAATAATAATAATAGCACGATAAAAAAATACATTGTTCTAAATCATTTATTTAATTATATTCTAAACCTATTAGTTATTACTTTATTGTTATCATAGTTTTTGTCTCTAATGTAAAATATCTATCTGTGTACTAAATATTACAGACCTAAAGATGATACTTTTTACAACGGATCTTAAGATATGCTTATCTTTTGATTTTATTATAATATTGCGCACCCATAATAATTGTAGTACAAAGTTGTTTAGTTAGAAATTGCTCAAAAGTTCCATCAGCCAAGTGATATCTGAGAGGGAATTCCCCTTTCTGAAGAGATTTTTTTAAATTTTTGATAAAAATAAATATTTCATTATTACAAATGTTCATGAAGTTTCTACCACAAAAACATTTATTGAAAATCAATATATTTACGACTTAAGTTTCGACTTGTGAAGGTCATTATCAAGTGTATCAAGAAACTTGTTTTATTTTATTTTATAATGAAGTACCACGTAGTAGAGGTCGAAACCATCCTTATGACAAATTTTCATAATTATAGGTAGAAACAACAACCGATCTTTGACATAATAAGTGGTAGGTTTAATTAAAGCATTCATACAATTTATAAAAACTGTCTCAGTAAATGCAGTTTTATCTCTCCACAAAATCTGTTCATAAAATGTGGACTATATACAATATAAGCTATGCAATAAATATTTATAAAAAATTGTTTAAATTTTATATCTCTGTCACTTAAAACTTGCTTTTGTTTAGGCCTGGATGAATGCAAATTACTTCTTTTCAATAATCAATGAATTCATTATATATCAATAATCAATGAAGTCATTTCCAGTAAACACATTATATAAAATTTACGATAAATACATCCATTTTATTTTACAAAATTTAAGTAAAAGTGTTATGTAAATAAAACGTAAATTATCTTATTTAAGGCAAATTGTAAGCAAATTGGTTTACGTTATAAAAACGTTATAAAATTTACATTAAAAAACGTTAATTTTAATACGTTTCAGTTACATATAAATATTAACATAAATTAAACGTAAATTCTGCAGCGTTAAAATAATGTATTATTACAATTTGCCTAAATTTTAGGTAAATTATTAACCATATTATTTGCATATTACTAAATATATGTAATGAGTGTACGTAGTGTCTGTGTTGTTAGTTCATGTCAATGTTAAAGCTTATTTAGAACAAACTATAAATGACGGGACTCTATGGTAAGTATCCAAATTTGTTATTTATTAGCAATCAATTTTCTAGTTCTATTATTTATTCGCATATTGAGGTTGTGTCATTTACAGTTTTTGTTAGATACGTCCATATACATTGATACCTATCATATTGATATTGTGTTATTAAATGCAATATGAAGTAACTTTATAAACATGTTTAATGTTGTTACTGTAATAGGATTTGTAATATACACTCATGCAAAATTATCGATTATTTTTTGCAATTACTATTACTTAAAAATAATTTAAAATTATCGACGTAAACATATATGTGCTGATGTTTGTCATCTAGTAGGTTGATTACTCATTTCTATTAAAATAATTTTGACGTTTAAATGATAATAATGGCGATTATTATTGTCTCTCGCGAATTTTATCGTAAACAATTGATTACGTATGTTAAGAATTAAGGTGAATTAAGTCATTGTACATTGTGAATCTATCATATCAAATGTTTTAAAAAGAGACTGGAAATTTCTTACGAAGGCCCGGGCAAGGGCGCAAGATATGTACGACAGCAATTGATGATCGATTCTTGATACTTAATTCTACACGAAATCGCACATTGACATTGACGCATCTCAAAAATGATCTCCTAAATGTAAGGCAAATTAATGTGATATTTTAGGCGAGGATTAAAAGAAGCTGGCCTAAAGCCAAGACTTCGGGCCAAAGTACCAGGTCTTCTTCAAAATGACAAAACTCGTCGATTAGAATTTAGCAGAACACATATTCAGTGGAATATTGAGAATTGGAAAAACGTTCTCTTCACGGATAACACTAGTATTCAATTAAGGAAGCCAGACGAACGAAACCTCGTCTACAGAAGAGTTGGAGAACGATACGCCAGCTGTAATCTCAAAGACCGTTAGTTTTGGAGGTGGCTGTATAATGCCTGGGGAAGTATTATTTGGGAGGGATGCACCTAACTCGTGGAAGCGATTGGTCGAATGACTAGTGACTTGTATATCCAAAATAAGCTGGAAGATCCTTTTGTGCCATATGACGGCCATATTGGATACGAAAGATTCATATTAATGCACGATAACGCTCAACCGCATGCAGCTGGTACAGTAATTAATTACCTCGATGCAGTCCAGATACAAAGATTAGATTGGCCACCATATAGCCCAGACTTATGTGTGGGATTATCTTAAACGCCGCATACGACGAAGAAATTCTGTTCCAACTTCAATAGAACAGCTGCACTAGAAGAGTGGAACGCAATTCTTCAAGAATATATTCAAACTGTACTTAGCAGTTTGTCGAGAAGAACGCAAGTAGTAATTAGAGTTCGAGGGGGAAATACTCGTTACTAACTATGTATTTTCTTTAATCAAAAGACTCGTTCTATTTAGTGACATTTAAGTATAAAGCAACAGAACTATATGAACATATTAAATCCAGTATACACGGTGCTGCTAAGGAAGCACTGGAAGAAATCCAAAAAGCGACGAAGAACTGTGGTGTACTGGTGGCCGCAGGAA
>JARJEC010017743.1:0-16357 GCA_030264575.1 Tachinus sp. AB-2021
TTATTATTACTATTACTATTACTATTATTATTATTATTATTACTATTACTATTACTATTATTATTATTATTATTATTACTATTACTATTACTATTATTATTATTATTATTACTATTACTAATACTATTATTATTATTATTATTACTATTACTATTACTATTATTATTATTATTATTATTACTATTATTATTACTATTATTATTATTATTATTATTATTACTCTTACTATTACTATTACTATTATTATTATTATTATTATTATTAGTATTACTATTACTATTATAATTATTATTATTATTATTACTATTACTATTATTATTATTATTGTTATTATTACTATTAGTATTATTATTATTATTATTATCATTATTATTATTATTATTATTATTATTATTATTATTATTATTATTATTTCATTATTTTTACTATAATAAGTACATATTATATTACGATATATTACATTATCCAATACAGGGATATAAAAATAAGTAAGGACTGATTAATAGACAACCAAGTACTTGTTGCAATACGTAAAAATGAAAATCCACTAGATTGGTTTTTTTATAGAGGAAACAATATATAAATTAATGGCAGACTAATTTTCCACTACGATAATGTGCCGTTAATATAAATGCACCTAGATTTTGTGCAAACATTTACAACATTTACCTCATAAATTCACCTGTCAAAACATCCCAAACATCTATGTGATAAGAACAATAATCTAGTTTTAGAGTGCAGCTAAATTTCACGCATGCAAATTTAAAAATACTTGATCATTGTTGATACCGGAGTTCTTTAATAATGCCGGGTTCTTCAACCAAAGCATCATTCATAGTTTAGCACTTTCCTGATTAATCGGCTGCTTTCTAAAACGGCATACTTTGGGCCGCTGACACAATATAATTTTTTAGTCTAATATTTTTTAGATTGTTTTTGCAATTTGCTTCAACTAGACCATTTGTACTTATAATAAAAGGTTTTAAAAATTCAAAATTATTTTAAAAAGTGAAACTTTATCGAAAAAAATCGACATGTACGAGCAGTTAAAAAAATATGTAATACAGATTTTACCGAATTTATTTATAAATTGTTCGTAAATTAATGTATAAATTCTATTATAAATAATACCTGTTATAAATATACATACAAGTTGTAGTGTAAAATTGTTATATATTTCAAAAACTAAAGTTTCTTACTTTGTAATGTTATTTTCAATATTTTATTATTTCATTTGAAAGTATGTACTAAACAAGACGTAGTTTTTATATTTGTAATCCTGTCGTATATTTCTAAGGTTGTTCGCTTGACCACTCACATCAAGGAACTCTTCGTTTTGTAAATATGTGTCTCTCGGATAGACATAAATCATAGTACTTCACCGACATATCTACAAATAACATATTTCTATCTCGTTCGTATTCAAAGAAATCACGTAAATATATGACAGCGACGGGTGTTAAGTGGTCAGTATTCTCAAAAATATAAAAATAGAATGTGTAGAAGGTATAAGAAAGTAAAATATGAAAATGCAAATTTTGTGATGTCTATTTATACTATATACTTTATACTCAGTTAAAAACTTATTGAGATGTAAACACTTTAAACTAAATTAGTACATAATGCCATATTAACAAATAATATAATAATTGTTATAAATTGTCACGTAATGTATAACGGTAACCTATGATTTATTTTCGTTTTAGTGTATTGTGCTGGTGGCAGAGGGCATACTGAAATATAGTGAATGGTGTGGGCCCCCATAGAGGGATGCAAATAAGCAATTTCGTACCAAATCTGATATTCATACACTTAATCATCGTCCAGTCAACTGATTACCGCTGTAAATTACTCCATGTCACGGTTACGCTCGCATGTCACCCGGTGAATTTATGCCTCGTGTATTTGTATTACAGGTATATGGAGATGATAATAACGTGATATAATTATATTCACGTAATCTCTGCTGTTAAAACAGACGGCGTTGCTTTTATTACAAACACTTAAAGGCATGTGTCATACGTCGACATGTTTCGTTTTATATTAATATAAAGATTTTATGGAATGCATAAAAACAATTATTTAACTTTATTATAAAAATATAGTACCTTTATAATTAATTTAAATATGGTATAGAATATTATATATATATATATATATATATATATATATATATATATATATATCTATATATATATATAGAATCTATAAAATTACAAACAATAAATTGTATTCTCTATCTGAAGTAAATCTGCAGTAGATGTGTTAAATGGTAGCAGATATAATAAAAATTAAAAATTTATAGATTTAATTGTGTGGTGATTGTCTTTTCTAATAAATATGGCAATGAAATAATAGCAGACAGGACACAGATTTTTAATAGTTAATTTTTGTCGAAACAACCGTTTTGGAGAGATAACCGTTTTGTTCTTCAGTACCATCAATAAAATAATTAATAAATAAGACATAAATTAGTATTATAAATTCTAAAATTTTCAGTACTGGGATGCATATTATTTATTCGGTGTACGTTCTAGTCTAAAAAGGATATTTTTTAGCGCCGCTCGTTTTCTGCAAAAAGTTGCTCCGTTCCATATGAGGTCACAGTTCACATGAACTGAACTATACTAACGATTAGAAATTTGCCAACTTTGAGTAAGAAGAGAATTGACGGTAACAGTCAAGTCCGAAAAATATACATTGTACAAAAAATGTTTTGAACAAAAATGAAATCTTTTTGAGGGGACTCCCTTCGAGGGAACGGGTGAGGGGAACAACTTTTGAATTTTAAACAGCAACCCCACTTTCTGTTGCAAGTTTCGGATTCTACTGAAAAAAATACATGACTTTTGTATGAAACACTTATTTTTGCGTGATAGGTAGCGCTGTAATCCACTAAAACAAAATTGAAACTGTAGAGTGTACCTTGGTTGCAGCGCCAACTAGCATGCAACAAGAGAAATGAAAAATACAAAAGTTGCGTATTTTAGAATCTGAATCTCTGCTCGGCTAAGTGAGTATTTCTATCATTGGATTAATGTTTACATGAAATTTGTGTAAATTGTATAAACGTACGTTTAATTAATTTGCAAGTTTGATATTAATTACTTACGGTTTTTTACGCAAATCTATTAATTAATTATCTACTTTATTTATTATTTTATAAATAATAAATTTAAGGCGCAACATGATATAACTGATTTTTTTTAATATTTTTTTCTTTTATTTTATTGAATTTTTATATATTCATTATTATTCTTTATAATAAATTTTATTTTTTATTTTTATGGTATTTTTTATTTCATACATTTTTAAAACCGGTTTGAAAATGATTGTAAGATCGTTTAAGCAAAAATATTGCATCAATGATGAACGTCAATAGTTATTTAGTTATTTACAGATTTTGTTTAAAATGGCGCTGCTATTCTTTGCATGTAATGCTTTTGCAAGAATATCGAATAGGTAGGGATTACATCCAATAATTAAATTGAGCAATAGCAATAAATTACTATAGTCAAAATTATTGGTCCAGTATTTGTTAACATAGTGACTAACCTACCCACTCAACTATTGCGAAATCCAGTTATTAGATAATAACCCTACCTGCGTTGTTTCCGCAAAAACTTTGCATCAGTGATAAACGACATTTACTTAGGTTCGGTTAGGTTAGGTTAGGTAATAGAAAGAGAGAGAGAATGCCTACAAAAAATGATACGTAAATATTATATATATTTTCCTACCAATTTTTTTTTACAGGACTTAAAAAAATACTACAATGTTGTTATTAAAGTTAGGTTAGGTTAGAGAGAGAGAGAGAGAGAGAGAGACAGAGAGAGAGAGATTTTTAAACCTATGGAAAAAAATTATATATATATTTTTAAATTATTGTCATTTTGTTTCTTTTTATGGGAAATACAAACAAAATAAGACAATTTTGGGCGTAACAAGCAAGAACGTCTTCTAGCACTTTATTTTGCCTTTCATAACTTTTGTTTTGGCACTCTTGACATTTTTCTTTCATTTTCTGTAAGTGTTTTCAACAATTTTATACACAACACACTTTATGAAAATTAAATTTTTTTAAATTTATTTATAAAACATTGACTCTTAGTTTGCAAAATAATTATCTTTTCTTAATTTCAAAAGATAATATAACTTACAAGTTGACAGAATTAATATATACAAAAACAATAAGTTAAAAATTACATTTACAAATATAGAGTAATGTAAAAAAAAGTAACGGAAGGTTTAGAGACTCACGGCACGTCTGATGCATAGTTGCGGCAGACTGGTTTAGAAACACTGACGTAAACATTATGTACACTCATTGCATATTTTGTAAGATGCAAATAAAATACTTCATAATTTTATGTAAAATGATAACAAAATTATAATTTTTACCATTTCTAACACAGGTGTTAATTTACGTAAAATTTACAATAATAATAATGTTTCGTGAAAATACATCTATAACTTATCAACATCTTATAACATATGCAAATAAAACTATTAAAAAATATTTTTTTACATCAAATAAATAAACTAATTATCTATTGCCAAATCGTTTTTTCGTTTTTGCATATGTTAAATTGGTTCATTGGTCACCACACATCCTGCAACCGTTTCTCTTCTTCATCCATCCAAAATTTTGATACATTCTCCTCATTTCCACACCTAAATCTTGCAATCAAATTTTTGTTCTTTTTAATGAACCTGTCATTTTTAAAGTACAATGGCACGTCGTCTGTTATTATATTTTTATAATTCTCAATATACGTATTCTAGTTCACACGTGTTTTTTTTTCTTGTCTTTGTATATCCCTATCGCTTTCAGTTATTTCACGCCATATCACTCTTCCATTTATTCTCAATCTTTCTGTTTCTATACTACCGGTTTCTATTATAATATTTTTCCCTGTTTACTCCCAGTTTTTTATTTTGAATTTACATTTCTCCTTCATACATTCTTATAAGATTCTGCATTCATTTCCATCGCTTAAACTCTCTTCAAACTTTATTGCTCGTTATCCCGCTTCCAAAATTATTTTTTTATTTCCTCTAGAATAATGAATGCTGTAAAATTTATTAAAAAAATATAATAGATTATTTAATCGCTGAATAATTTAAGTATTGTTTACATTTTTTAGTGTAAATAACGTAAATTTATTTATTAAAAAAATATAATTAACATTTTTATCACGCATTTATTAGATGATATTTTTATGTACATTTTTAAACTTAAAGTTAATGTAGCAGAATTTATACCTTATGTATTGTGTTTACTAGAATGACACATCGGTATTATAAGGCCAAATTAACACTTTTTCGACATTTTAAAATTAAAATTTTTATTTTTGTTTTGACTTAGCTTATATTTGACAATTAATAACTTCTATCATGAAAATGAAACTATAGTTTAATCTGTAAAAAAATTTACTGTGCACAAAAACAATATGTTTTTTCATATTTGCTTTATAAACCTGTAAATTTTTTTAAACAAATTTTCAAATGCTACTTACAAAGTTCTAACAGTTTTTGGGTATTTAGTTTTAATTTATTTATTTTGAATTATATTTTTATGTGTACCAAGATTAACTTGTATAATAAAGTTTTTTTTTAAATATACAAGTTTAAAGGAAAATAAGAGATGGAAATACTTTGGCGTCTATTTAGGATAAATCATCTTGCATATATATTGCATTATTTTTATATTATTTTTAGTTTAGATTACAGGCCGGTTTCAATCATCGGATAATCGTCTACAAAAGAAATTCAGAAATTCTAAATTTAAACCAGGTAATTTTAAGTTTTTAGTTTATAATTACTACTTTATTTCAATAAGACAATGCTGTAATAGCATACGCATAATTTCTTAAAATTATGTAAAGCAAGTTGAGCAGTGGAAAAATATACCCCTCTTTAAGAAGGTAAATAAAATTAAAAGCAGTTCACCGAGAAGAATGGCGTAAAGAGAGAAAAAATAATTAAGCGTATATACAGATGGTATAAAAATGGCCTTAAAAAGTTAATCAAATTTGAAACATGTTTCGCGGACATTTCATAAGGCGGTTGTATTTCTTTCGTCCCCATCAGATATTCATGGCGGCGAACAACTTAACTAGTAAATTAAGAAATTAACGTATTCCCACTTGTATGGTTTATTGTGGCTTTACTTATTCAGGCGGCGGCCCTCTGCCGGGAACCATGCATTCTATATTAGCACCGGCTCTGGCGGTACAACCGGAATACAGTTCGTGAAATGTCATGTCTGCTCCTTTTTCTTCTAGCTAAGTTACTCCGCTGATTCATACATTTGACTTTTCGACCAAACTACCTACAGCATATCCGTTCCACACAATCTACCCCACACACACACAGTTTTAATTAACTTCCTATAATTGCATTGATCATTTCCATTTGATTGACCTTTGAATTAATTATTGTATGGAAATTAAAACTCAAATATTTAAACTGACTAAATTACTTAGTTCTTTCAACCTTTAACCATCAGCTGCTTTAAACTACATTTTTACTTTCAAATATAATTATAATAAAGAATCAATAATTTAAATACATTTCTTTGTTTAACATTTATATTAGTTATAAAATATAAATTATTTGTTTGAACACGGATGCATTAATGCTCGTCATTAATACACTTTTCTATATTACGTAACTCTTTTAGGATTTCGACATTTTGACGATGTTTTGATTATATTATATTAAGTTAAGAGATTTAAATTTCTCAAAGAAACAAAATTATAATAGTAAATGAACAAATTGATTTGTATAAATGACAATTATTAGACATGTTAATAAAATAAAAAAATATTTCCTTTTCTATCGCTGATTTGTGCTTAACAATATTAATAACTTAATTGATTAAATAACTATTTTTTACTATTTATAACTAATTATCTATTGTTAATATTTTAGTTTAATGTATGACACTATTTGAAATCGTATATCATTTTTACAAAATTTCAAAATTGGCTGAATTTTAATTTTTTTTATAAGAAATACTCATACAGGCATAAATTAGTCAGTAATTTGGAATCTTCATATTGATATTCTCTTGCTAAAACAGAATTTATATATTGATATCATATATAAAAGTAGAAATAAAATGGATGTCGTCTATTATGGGTTATCTGGGAGAAGTCAAATCATTGATGTAAAGACCAGAGAAAGCAAAATTGGAAAATTTATCTCCGGTGTGCCACAGGGTACGGTACTGAGCCCCTTGTTACTTATCATCTACATCAATAAAAACACAAAATTTTATATGCAAATAATACAGTATTTTTCATATCAGAATGTGAGTGGAAAGCAATAAATAGAGAAGTGCAAACAGAAATAACAAAAATAAACCACATATCACAACAAAATTTATTAACCTTAAACTTAGCAAAAAATAGTTTATCAGATTCACATTACAAAACCATATGCAATCAAACATAGGTATATAGTATATAGTATAAACTGTATCTAACAAAAAAATTATATGCAGTAGAAATAGAAAACACAAAACAAATACAGTAAAATATCTTGGCTTATACGTAGACAAATGTATTAAATACATTCTGAATATAAAAATTTTTATGTCAGTATACTTCACTCTGGTACTGGTACTGGTACATTCTATTTTAAGTTATAGCATATTATGTTGAGGCGCAACTTACGATACTCACATAAAAAAGTGCAAATTACACAAAAATATATACTTGTAGTTGTACTAAATAAAAACAAATATTAAGCACGCAACAAACTGTATAAAGAAACCAAAATATAAACAGTCTAAAAGACTTTCGTAAACGCCGCTATAATATTTGTTTATAAAAACACTAAATTTTCAAATTGAACTACAAATTTATATAGTACTAGAAGGCAAATAATCCTATATCTAGAACTGCTGAAACTAAACTATACTACTATAGAAAAGCATATGTTATATTCCAAAATAAGATGGTAATAAACTAAGCCAAAAAGTAAAAGCACCGAAAAATTGTGACTACGTAGTTAAATAATAATTTTACTATATAAACTATGTATCAAAAATAAATCAAAGTAATGTTTTCAAATTAACTTTTTTTAATACTACCAAAACCAAGGATTTAAAAGTTAGCAATGGTGCGTGTTTTGCAGTAAAAATATAGGTTTTAGTTTAACAAGTGACTTGCAAACGGGTAAAACGAACGCTGTACATTTTTAAGGTAAGCCAGAATAATTTAAAGAAATTATTCGATTTCTTAAGTCATTTTTATCTAATACTGTATTTTTGTAATAAAGCATTTTTGAGACAATCATATAGCAAAATTACTTTATTTTAGAGACAGAATACGCTCCCGAAGTTATGTACTGTACGTAGGAAACACAATATATAACATTTTTATTTAATAAAAGATTATAGGTATACTATTTTTACATACACATATAATATAGCATATAATATAATGAAGTCTGTTTTATTAAATGGGACATGTCTTTCAACCCTAATCTTATCATCTTTATTTTATTATTTTTATAACTTGAAGATACAATTTTTGTACACCCTGTTTAATTTTTAATTTAATTTTTAGTTTGACAAAAGTCAATTTAAAACAAGCAGAAGGTAAGTAAAAATAAGCAATTTATTTTTTACAATTAAATTTTTCAAAAAATTATTCTATAGGGAATTCAATCCGTGGACAAGTTGCGTGCAGGTAATCCAAATATAATGTCCCACTATTCGCAGATGATCTTAAACTAACACCTTAATTGAGCCTATTTCTGACAATTAGATTGCAAGGTATTAACTCTCTTCATTTCTGGTGTGTTAACATCAAATTAGAGCTCAGTATTATTAAGTGTAAAATTGTGTCTTATGCGCTAACATAATTCATTGCTATTTGATTACAACATTAATACTGGCTTCTATTAAATATTTTATTGTTAAGACTGATAGAGATAAACTCCATAGCAACTTAATAAAACACAAGTGTGTAAAGTTTTAAAACATTTAATTGTACTACAGCTGTGTTTTATTGAAGTAATAGTATAATTATTGATAAAGTTAAGGAAATTAATCAAATTGAAACATATTTTGACAATTAACTTACATTTAATTATCATATTATTTAATTATTCTTTGGATTTTATTTGTAATTGTAAACATTTTTTGTCTATTATTTTAAAAGCTTTATTTAATACATACATTGCGTCATCATTAAATTATGTTTGAAAAACTTGGTAAATTGTGTCTATAAAAAATTATATATGATAAAACATTTCCACGATATTTACATTTTTAAAACAATACACAGTGCTAAATTGTTCTGACTATAGCTACCTTCAACAATTACTTCAAAGTCTTCAATTTCATGTTCCTAGATTGTCAAGTATACATCCCAAAACGTTCATGTATTTCATAACTAAGAGTACAAACACGTAGGAAGCTTGTCATAGCTGACAAATCCCGAGCGACTTGTATAAGCTTGCTCAGTTTTTTTATCAGTCTTTTGTCAATTTCATAATTTTTGTAGCGACTTATAGGATGATGAGGAATAATGTCAGATTGAACATGTAACACATTAATTTTTTCGTAGTTTTTTTTTAATCAATTTCGGCGCCGACAAACAAGTTTCTTAAAAAATATTGTTGCCAGAAACCTTATTATTCTTATAACTAAGATTGAATTGGTTATTAATTATATCTAATTAATATTTTGTATTACAAAATGTTATTTATGACTATTACAATATATTGGGCACAAAAAGTAATGAGTAAATTCGGTAAAACTTTTAGTATTTTTGTTTAAAATAAAAACTAGTGTATCAGTTTTTTTTGTTTGTCATTATATTTGATAGTTAAATTATTAAACTTCATTATATAAGCTTATAAATAGCGTATTAAAAATGATTAAAAAATAAATAAATTATATTAATGCATAAATTTTGTTTTTATATTTTGTATGCCCTTAATATATAAATAACTATAATTAACATTATTAATGTCATTACTAATAAATAATTTCCAATTAAAAGAATGAACCCGCATGAAGGCGTATGAATGGCGTATTTTTTAATGTTGATGACAGAAATGCAATAACTACTTTCTAAAAAGATAATTATAAAATAGTTATTCGTTTATCAAAGCCAGAGTCTGGGAGTTGCGAGAAGAGTGAGCGTAGCGAGCGTGGCGAGCATCAGTGAGGCGAGGACAGCTAAGACTTGCTGCAGTTTAACATTTAATTGATTTATGAGCTATAACTTATGTATCTACAGTGACAGTAAAAATGCGCAATGTCAAATACTTTTAGGCCGCTATATGCAACCTGAAAGTGTTTTGCGGTAGGGAACTATTATTTTGAGATACAGTAATTGCAATCGCGAACTTTCAGGATTTAAGTGCGGCCTGAATCATTGAATTTCTGATATAGCCGCCTAAAATTGGTATTTGATTGTCAAAGCAGTTACAGTTTCAGTGGGAAGGAGGGTAGTTGGGAAATTACCTCCGTAAGAATTTTTTGTTTCCTTATTTATTTATTTTATATTATTTTGTTTTTTATTTATAATGAATAGAATTTTATTTTTCATTATATAATTCCTTTTTTAAACAAATTATTATTATTTTTGTTGATTGTTTTGTATTTATGCAATAAATAACATATTTAAATTTTTCTTTTTTAATAGTTAAGTTAAATGCGCATATATATGCACAAAATTTTGACAAAATATGCACATATTCTAAATTTATAATAACAACATATGCTTAATATAATATATGTTTTTTAATTATAAATTTATTTAAAAAACAGTAAAAAGTCGTAGATCAAAATGAACAGGTTGAATATATAAACGCTTAACTCAATAGTAAGACAAAAATATTTGAAAAACATAAAATAATAACAAATAAACAAATATATTAGAAAAATAAATATTGTAAACAAAATATATAAACAGAAGATAATAATAAAAGTAGCAAACAAAACATAACACCAAATAAATATAAAATTCTCCATATTTGATTAATTATGGAACTGAAGATACCAACAATGAATCAATGTTGTTTTTTTTTATATGATCAATTAAAAATGATAGTGCACAAAATCTGCTTGTATATAAAAAAGCTTCTTTCTATATCAACACATATAATACATGTATTTAAATTGGCATGAAATTAAAAAAGTTATTTGAAGAGTTTTTTGTTGTTTCTTTCTAACATGCTGATTTTTCTTGTTAAAAATTTAAAAATCTTGAACTTGCACCAGTAAAATTATAGAAATATGCTCAAAAACTAAAAAATAATTAAAATATGCAAAATTAAAACTGCTTTCTTTTAATTCGTGTAGATACAAAATTATTTAATTGGCACATAAATATTATAGAATATGCAATTGCATAAAATACCAACTTTATTTATAATAAATAGAACAATTTACACATTTTTTATCACAAAAGTATCTATTGAAATATATATATATATATATATATATAAACAATATACGATACTACTTAAATTGCAACTTGTGACGGTCATTATCAAGTGTCTTGATAATGTCCGTCATAAGTCGAAACTTAAGTACATACATAGTAGGTATCTTATATTGTTTTTCAATAAATATTTTTATGGTAAAAACTTTCTAAATTGTTTTATTTGTTTTTATAATTCATATTCTAATTTTATAAAAGAATTAATATATATAATGATAAATTATAATACATTTCATTAAAATATATTATTTTATTATTAAGAATTTGCAAGTCATAATTAAATTACATATATACTATCCTGTGACATTTACGTTCATGTAAACCCAATATATCCCTAAAGGGCTAGGAGTAGATCTTCGATACGGCCAGTCCTTTCGGACCGATCCGCTTTTTAAAGTGCAACAGCATACGATGAACGTATGGGTCGCGGTAGTCTTTGCCCTGATGAAATTTTTATCAGATCTGCTCATTACGGGTTTTTCGGACTGCAACTTTTATGAGGTGGAACGTTTTGACCACTGCCGGTCGCTACGATGCGTCTACGACTTCCACACTCCCTATTTGTTTACATCCTGACAGCCGCACTCTTACCGTACATGCATTTTTAAATTTTGGCCAAGAAACCGTTTGTCCTTTAGACACAAATTTTACCTATCAATGTGTATTGTGGTTACATAAATTACACCCACAGAAAACAGAATACAATCGAAGCATCTAAATGATAAAATTAACAGTTTTGCAAACTCGTATGTATTTTATACAGTGAAATATAATTAATATGATTTTTTTAAAAAGCAAACTCATATATTACAATATTATAATTTTTATTTTTTTAATAACTTGCAGTTTATCTCCATATTTGTATTTAAAATGTATTTGTCGCTGATAGGAAGCAGAAAGTAAACTACTTTAAAATAATTACTGCAGTGATTGGCGGGCCAGCTCCCTCCGGAGACGCTGTCCTCGTAACTGTCACGACCCCTCGTTACTTACTTCTTGATCAAACTTCCAACTTTCCGTTGTTAACCTCTCTGATGCTATGACAACGGTAAATGAACGGATGGATATATAGAGTGGCTTTAAATTTGTGAATTAAATGATCTAAAAACATTATTGTTTGTACTAATAATTATAAATTAATTGAGTAGTTATAACAAGTGCTGTTGCTATTTAAATAAACAAAGTTTTAAAGGATTAATTGTTGCAATCTAAGGTTTTTTAAATCAATCATTTCCAATACTGTTTTAAAAGAAAATAGTTTTAAATTTAAAAACAATACTTATTATAATAATACATGCAAATAAATTTAAATAGATTTTCGTCGACTTAGTACGGAAACTGCGAGATACGCACATATGGTGCAAAATGACATTTTCATGGCGTCAAGTGTATACATGTCGAACGCATCAGTAGTAAACACCATATCGACAAAAAAATTCCGCTAAGATATTTTCTATTAAAAAACTCCAAACTATAAACTGCGTAACTCGTTTACTCAGCATTATATTAGCCGGTATTTTACTGGTCATGTGTACACGTTACGTATACTCAACTATTAGTGGATTAAAGACATTTATTGTGATAACTTGCTGTATTTAAGGTAGGTGAAACGTTGATAGTTATTACTATTCTCTCATTAAAAGGGATATTTTTTAACAACTTATAGTTACGATATTAAACCTTAGCATGGAGATACGCATTATTCCGAATGCAATATTTCATAGTCTCAAAAGGACATACGCAATTTTACAGTTAAGTAGTTTAACAACAAAGATCTTAATATTTATTGTTGTAAGTTCAATATGTCATCGAGAACGTTAAAAATACTTTACTAGGTGTGGTCAAGAATTAAGGTGTCAGTAGTTCAATAGAATTTAAAAATTATGAAAGTAAATAGAACTTAAAAAAATAAAATATTTATAAATTACAACATATTTTTTTAGGTGAGGAGGGCTTACAAAATACAAATATCACTACACTAGTTTTGGAAATGTTTTGCTTACATAATACAAAATTTAATGACAGTGAATCATTGTTATTTTTTTAACTTAATGTTGCCAACAAAATAATAATGAAATTCCTATTAAAACAGAAATAAAAAATATTACAAACACGCGAGTTTGTACAAAACAGACTGACTATGGTGTACTTGAAGACAAGAAAGAATGAAAACACAATTATTTTTCAAAAAAATGACTATGAGCGACCAAATAAGAAACAATCGTAAACGGAAACGATCAAAAAGAAATGCAACGGATGTAAATAAATGTGCAGCAAACAGAAATTATAGAATGAGAGAACAAGGACTTATATATAATGGAAAAAAACTGACTAAACGATTAAAACCACCATGTCACTGTAAACTTAATAAAAACGAAAATTGCAAGCTACAATGTAATTTGGTAAAAGAAAGTGACAAAAAGATGTATTTGAAAATTTTTATAAACTTAATATAGCCCGAAAAAAAGTTGTTGGTAAAAACATTGGCAATTGTTAAAAACACAGGAACTGAAGCAGTATCCAGACAAACCACAACCACCGAATTTGATTTAAAAATCAATAAGACACCTATTCCTGCCTGAAATTTTTTTTCTCCTAAATATCTTTTGTGTTGGAGAGATAGCAATAAAAAAGTGGGCTAGGTTCCCTATTAGTAATATCAAAAAAAACGGTAACTCCTAAAACATTAGAAGAAATTAAAAATTTAAATGCCTTTTTTACTCTTGGACTCTCCCAAAGTTGTAGTCCCATTACTGCCATCATCAAAATTATATCTGGAGCCAATATGGCAGCCAAAAGCCGATTTATATAGAAATAACATAAATGAATTTTGCAAGACAAAAAATGTTAATGCCATTTTTTGTGCAACTTTTTCTAAGGCGTTTGTTAATGGTAATTTGTTATTGTACCAACAAAAAAAGATAAATGTGATGTATGTGCTGCATTTGAAACTCACAACTTGTCAGAAAATGAGTATCATTCTCATCATCACCTTGACAGAGGAAGCAAGGTCTGAGAAAAATAATAATAAATTTTCTAGCAACTAAGTGTTCACCATGGATTTACAGTCTGTGCTCTTATGCCCAAAATCTAATGTGTTTTTTTTATATTACAAGTCAAAATTGGTGATAAATAATTTCACTATCTACAATTTGTAAAGTCGTAATGAGTACTGTTTCCTTTTGGAACAAATCAAAAGAAGGTCTTACCTCAAATGAGTTTTCACCAATAATAATTAATTTCTTTCTAAAATTTATGGATGTTTATTCACCTCAAAAAGGTTTGCATCTTTTACAGAGTTGGATGTACATATCAAAATTGAAATTCTACGTTATTTAATGCATTGTATAATTTAGCAATTAAACAAAAATGAAATTTAATTCATAAGTATCTGCAGAATGACCATACCCAAATGGAGGCTGATAGCATTCTAATATTGAAGAAATAATTAGAAAGAGGAACATTAATATTCCAGTTGATTATGTAACCATTCGCAAAAGGGCTCGTCAAAAAACCCTTTGTTTAGATGAATATTTAACTTTAAAAAAAATATTATTTATAAATTTTTTTTTACTTCAATTTGGCCATATAAAAAATTGGTGATCCTGTGGTTACAGACATAAAGGTACTAAAATACAGCAATGAAGGAATTTTCTTCAACATTCCAATTTGGAATGGGACCGTCTACCTATTCGGATTAATCAAAACGTCCATGAATTTCAACTATATACCATCACTGAAGAAAGAAAAGAATAAAAATTGAAAAATTATAAATTTCAGCATCTTTAGCAATTGAAACGCAGATTGTCCGCTCTCATATTATGATAATCTCCCTTATGTAAATTTATTAAATAATGAATTTTTATTCGATGTTGTTGTTTTAATTTGTCTTTATTACCGATGAAAAGTTCGTAATTCCCAAAACTTTTTTTATAGCTATAAGGAATTTAAAGTAACTTTATTTTAAATATTAGTAATATAAAATTACTATTTTAAAACTATTTTTATATAATAACTAATGTTATATAATAATAACTAAAATATGTAAAAAATTGTCAAGTGGACTTAGCACTTTGCGATTTACACTGATGTGCTATATTGTGTAAATAAACACAAAACGAAAATAAGGTCAGTTTTGCTGTAAAATATGACTAAATGAAGTTATGCAGTTTCCGTATTACGCTAATATTATGTTACTAACAAACATTCAATACTTTTTATTACTCTTACCGCTTAACTAGGTGTGACTCAGGTGATTTTAGTGCAACCGCAAGAAATATGAAGTCAAAGTAAGTGGATGTTTGCTTTTTTTGTAAAAGATAAAAGATACAAGAGTTACTGTCTACTTTAGAACCACCATTATAATTTATTAGTAACCAGTATTCCAATACCAATCTCACAACGGCAACCATCAACTGCATACAATTGTTTCACTCTTCACAAGAGACCATCAGTGCACATTAATGCGTAAAATATTTAAAATTAATTATCAGTAACAAAAACAATATTATATTACTGCAGCTGTATCTGGTCTTTCTATTTTTCTTTGTAGGCCACACCTGATATTGCGTTATAATATTCTATTGATTTAGACTGACGTATACAGTAAATTTTGTTTTGATTTTTTAGCTACTTGGATATTCAATGGTTGTCTTTTCGTTTGTAAATGTGCTCACTAAATAATTTTAATCTATTTTTTAGTAAAATCAATTTTTCCACATGTTTTATTACTGATTTTTTTGAATTTATATCTTGCTGCGAAATTGTAACGTTATTAGTAAGTTGAAGTGTAACTAACTTACAACAAGCAATTAATGTAACACGCACACGCACACGCACACGCACACGCACACGCACACGCACACGCACACGCACACGCACACGCA
>JARJEC010017773.1:0-21818 GCA_030264575.1 Tachinus sp. AB-2021
AAAAGTTCTCATTCGTATAAATAAAATATATACTGTCTCTAAAAGCCGTAATAAATTGTTACTTCTGTTTATAATTGACGTATATTGTCTTTATAATTATATAACATAATTATTATATTGAGGTATGCGGTGCACTGTAGTCAAATAAACTTTGGTAATCACATTTAATATTTTAATTTTTATAAAATGCATATTTATATGCGATGTCACGTGTACATGCCAGTCACTGATTAAAAAATCTGTCGATTTTAAATAAATGTCTATTTTCACCGTACTCGATGATGACAGTATTCTTTCAGAACGGATAATTGAATTAAACGTTATAATTAATGCATTACGAACCGTCTGTACGCTAAATTAAATTCTTACCAATTATGTTGTCCATTTCTGAATATTATTGATTTCGATTTTAAGCTATATTTAAATACAGTTACAACCCTGAAAGTGATGCCAATAAAATTATATTCACAATTGCTTCCAATGCTAGCAATTCCATTTGTATTCCTAAATTGTATTTTTATGACATCAGGATATTCTTAACATCTCAGGCAATATTGTATTGTAGTTAAATATATTATTTGTATATATTCAAAATTTTCAATTTTAATTCGGTGAAAATTCTTAATATTCATATTACAAATTTAAGATTTTATTTTCACTTGTTTTTTTTATATTTATATTTTAATATAATATATTTTTATATCAATATCAAATAAGTATACATTGATTGACAATTAAATAATGATATAAAAATATCGAAATCGATAATAAAATATAATTATAAAAAAAACTCAAGTGAAAATAAAATCTTTAATTTATAATATGAATATTATTAATAATTATCGGGGTTTAACAAAACCCTATTTTTAAAACCAACCCACTAAACTTCATTGCGTTGTATGCAGTTTTTAAGCTTTATAGAGTTTTATTAATAAATAAGTTTTATTTTCAATTTTGTTTTTAAAGAAATTGATAAACTATTCTACTTCTCATTTTTATTATACAATTAGTTGAAATAAAGAATTAAAATGTATTATAATAGAGAATAATTTCATATAAAATATGAAAAATCTTTAAATATAAATCGTTGATTAATTAAATAAAATAATTATATGAGACATAGTCGCATTGAAAGTAGGCAAAATGATAATTATAGTATAAATATAATACAGTAATAAAAATATACAATGCAGTGGGTTTTGTAAGTTATTTTCCTCAGTAATACTCAACAGGGATTTATTGGGGAGCCAACCCTTGTAATTATTGAAAAGCATTTTCTATTTTGGTCGATTGGCTGGACAAGATTTTGAATGTAATTTCATCAAATAAATAATTTTCTAATATTAATACACACAAATAAAATATGAGGATATTCGATTAAATTATTGGAAATTATAAATAGATTTGAAAACAATAGCATCTGGGGTGCATGAATTATTAACCTATGGAGAATTAAGTATATCGATTCATTCTAATAAAATATATGTTATGATGACTCCTTTTTTTATTATAAATTACACAAAGGTTCGTATACATATTATGTAACCTAAAGTACAGTTTGCATAAATTGCATATTAATTTGAATATTATTTTAAACTTTAATCAGAAATACTAGTTGTAAAATAAAAATCCGTACCAGTTAAATTACATCAAAATAAATAGGAGTTTTTATTAATAACAGTAATATAACGCATTTTGAGAGTTGTGCTAAAGGTGACTGTCAAAACTGTAGCGTAGAAATTCTCAACTTCAACCTAGCCTAATCCTCAGGCCAGGCCCGAAACCCGTGCCGGCAAAATGGCTAAGAAAAAAAAAACAAAAATGTTATTTGATGTTTTAAAAAGCAAGTCGACTTCACAAAATAAAACAAAATTATGATGTTAGCTTAGTTGACCCGGAAGGTCGTGGATCGGTGTAGGGCCGGAGGATTGTGGGCTTACAAATTACATTTTTGGGAAACCAAATAGAAAAAAAAAACAAATGTATTATGTTCGTATTTAAATTATTTATTTACACTATACAATATAACTATAATAAATCCACAACCACGTGAAATAGTACGGGTCAACCCAAAACACTTCTTTTTCAAGCTTGAGGACCCTCTCACAAGCCGTTCTCTCCACCACAATTCAGCTCTCTGTTCGTTAGTATCACATTCACTTTCTTCATAATATTCTTACCTCTTTTCCCTTTTTCCAAGAAGTGTAACTGCAATTACTTACTGCCTCTTGCAACACCATCATTTCTGCAGAGGCTTTTATTATTTCTGTTTAAACATTTTTATTTTGAATGCATCTCCTCGTGTTTCTTTTGCATACAATTTACATCTCGCCGCTGTTGGTATGAGCCTCTTTGCTCTTCGTTTTACGTCTTCACTTAGTTGGCATGAGCCTACTCAACTATCTTCCAATTTTTTATCATCATTTTGCTTCCTTGATCTATGAAACGACCATTGCTTTAATTCAAAAACAAGTTATTTGATTTGCATTTTAATTGTTCTAAATTGGTTTCCTACTCGTATTTTTGTGGTTCCTTAATTAATTCTATTTGTTGCAATGTCTTGATTATAACAATTGAAAAAAATGATGCGGAAGTCTGGGGTTGAAAAGAACAGGAAAAGCTGGAGTCGATCCATGCAAAGTACTGGAGATGGGTGCTAGGATTAAATAAGAAAACACGATATACTGTCCATGATAAAATAAAAAGGGAGAAAATAAGGGTTGAACCGAAAAAAACGAGCAATAAAGTTTGAAGAGAGATTGAGAACCACTCAATGGTGGCCACTTTCGCTTGGAAAACTGAGGCATATTTAATCAGGAATATCATAAATTGCTTCCCCGGTGTTTGCCTTCATATATTCCAGCTTCGGTGACATTTTGGTTTTTGGATCTATCTGTGTAGAAGATGTTTCCTTGCCCTACACCGGATAGTTTTCTTTTCACCACTCGTCTCGCGAAGGTATTACTACATCAAAGGACCTTTGAATGCGATAACCTTTCATAAAGTCTGATCGATGCCGTTGGCTTAAATGCTTCCTTCTTTTTCTGGGTCATAACTAGGTTTGTTTCTTTCTAGCAACTCGGAACTGTTCCTTCATTCAGGCATCAGTTTATTATTTAGCTTATTTCTAATTTGTTTGCACTATCTTCGTTGATATTTCGCATCCCAAATAATATTCATCCTGAAAATTATAAAATTAAAACTATACAAATATAATAGAAAGGTATTTTGTTCGACTCATTTTATTCACAAAGCATATATATTTCGACATCTATGTGTCATTATTCGAACATCAAATATTGATTTTTTCCTAATAATATTTTGATAGATAATTGAAGAGTCGATTCACAGTACGTTGAATTTGCATATTTTATAAAATCAAGTCGTTTTACAGAATAACGTTGTATGGCACGTAATACAAATGCCAAAGATAAAAAACTATCAATTTTAAAATTTCTAACAATAAAATAAATAATTTAGTTTGTAGTGGTTTAAGGTTATGGTGATAACAAGCTATTAATTACAATATTTATTGGACTAGTTTTGGCTGTTAGGTCAACTAGTCCAAAGTAAACATCATAAAATGTAGTATATTATCATCATAACCTTAAACTACAATAAACATTATATATGCAAAACATGATCAAGCCACTCAATTTACTTAATGTGTCATTTTATCGTATTTCGCAAACTAAGGTTGTATTGTTCTATGCCGCCTAAGAAGTAGACACAATTCAAGTTACAACCTTCTTTGAGCTATAAGTAGCCGACCTACTGGTCTGTTGATTCTTTCATCATCTTTCTTTTTGGCAATATTTTTCAATCGACATCTTTTCACTTTCTTCTTCCTTTAAGAGCACTCCTTTTCGATTTCCCCAGGAATCACCGTCTATGCTTTCTAACATTTAATTGAATCGGATATTTAGAAAAGGGAACATGTCCGTTTTGAATACTATTTTGTTACTAGAGTAATTTGTAAAAGTAGCTTCTTGCATAACAAATATATATATATATATATATATATATATATATATATATATATATATATATATATATATATTCATTACTACCAATAATAGTAATATGGTATTTTGAAATTACCCTAACAATACATAACCAAAGAGTAGATAATATTTGTTCCCTTTTCCAAAAAAAACGCATAAATTCTAATTAATTTTGTTTAAATATTATTCAGGGTAGTATTTGTTTCTTTTTTTATTAAAACAACAATTATTTGATATTACTTAGATTGAATTAAATATACCAGCATAAAAAGGACAAGGATTTTAGGACAATATAATTTATAACTTGTAAATTTAAAACACATTAAAATAAAACAGCATTTTGTATTTTTGCTGAAAAAAATGTTATTGAGACATTATTCCACCAAACAAAGAATACATATGTTAATTTTACTGACGTCGGAGAAATACGGGCTTTCATTGAACATATGGATTTAAAATTTAAAATTTATGTTTATCTTTCAAACCAGACAAAAAGTTGTATCATTATTATTCTCTTACTTATTCTTACTTTTACAAACAAAGTTTATAAACAAATTTATTTAAGGTATATATAAAATATATAAAACTTCTTAGAAGTCACATTATCCAGTGCGTGCTTTTAATAAGGTTTTGTGATTCATGTAAAAGGTCGCATTATTTTTTCATTTTATACAAGCTGAATATGAAACCGGAGGTAGTTATTAACAACTCCATTTGTTCATAGCTATGATTGTAATCTGTTATATTAACTGTCAAAAAGCAAATATAAATTTATAAATAGTTTTGTTATTATGTCAACAATAGAATTAATTGATTTGGTTGATCATATTTTGCATATATAGTTTTTATTATTAGAGGTTATGTCAACAATTGTTTTAATGATTTTTTATTTTGCAATAGTTCAGGCTGTTGGGCCATTTGAACTCTTACTGAATAGTAATTAATAAAAATGTTACCATAAATGGTTCAAAATAAAAAATTAGTAAAACCGCTTATACGTATAATCGTTAAAACAATTATCAACATAGCCCCAATTAATAATGATCTATTTTGAAGAGTGAAATAATTCTATGCATTTAATTGTTTTCGGTTGCAGCAACTTTAAATTTGAATAATTGATTATATATTTTTTTATTCTATCTGTTTAGATTTTATTGCCAGCTTTGCGTTGAGATACTGTTTGCCTGCAGGATAAATTTAATGTTGCAGATAGATTTCAGACACTTTATTTTTGCAGAGAAATGCGTATAACCACTCACTTTAACGAGTAATAGAAATAATAATTATAAAGAATAAACTATTAATTTAATTTTTAACATACAGGGTGTCTCGTAACAAAGAAATCATACTATAAACGTACAAAGAGGAGGTCTAAACCCTGGCTTAGACCCAACCTTTTTGATGTTCGGAACCACATTTTAGTTCATTTTAGTAATAGATAGAGTTTTCGGGCAGTCACCAAAATTATAGATAGTAAAGCATACGACAATTAAATACTTTTTACTTAGACGTAAATATTTATTTATGCATCTTAAAAAGAACACATGCAATATATATATATATATATATATATATGTATATATATATATAAATATATATAGATAATTAGTACAAGAAGTATATTTATCTGAAAAACATGACAATTGTAGTAAAAAGTATTTAAAATTTATTGCTTGTGGGCCGCACTGATACTTCACGTGGGCCGCGGGTCGGACATCCCTGTCTAAGCTGAGTATGTCTTAATAAAATGTTTGTCGTTCTAGATATACAAGGTGTATAATTATATTATGTAATATTTAAAAAAATGCTGAACGTATTGGAGTAAAATTAAAAAATCTTATGTATTTTAAGATGAGTAGTATGATTTTGATAAATATATTCCAATTCCTCATAGTGGGCGCTGAAACATGTATTAATAAATTCGACTTGTTTTTGTTTGTGATTTTTTTTAGTATTCTAAATCTAATTATAGAAAATGGGTTATTTGTAAGTAGCAAAGATTTACTTATCTCGCTACCCACATAACACTGTTTTATACAAGTATTCAAACGTAAATTATAAAATAGTACGCGATTTATGAAACGTTTAATTAACGTTCGTTGCGTTTTATTAGCGTAAAATGAAATTATTTTGAGTAAAATTAACGTTTTTGTGCAAAGTTTTTAGATTTTACTCAAAATTTGAATTAAAAACAGGTAATGTGAAAATAAAGTATTTTAAAATAACAAATAGTCATAAATCACAATCGACAATGTTTGTCATCGACACTGTCGCGATGATATCTATAACAAAAAAAATTATATACATAAATACTACAAATCTTGTGACAATAGTAATAACATTAAACATAATTATAAAGTTACTTCACATTATATTTAATAAAACATTGTGAGAGGTTATGTATCAATGTATATGGACATTGGTATGTAATAAAAACTGTAGATGACTCAAACTCAATATGCAAATAAATAATGAAACTAGAAAAATCTACTTTCTATATAATAAGTAACAAATTTGGTTATTTACCATACAATCCCATCATTCATAGTTCTATCAACATAAGCCTTAACATGAACTAACAATATAGACACTATGTACAGGGTGGCCAAATTTGGACGTTTATATAGGGTATTTCAACTAAAAAAATTCTAGATAAATTCTGATAAGGATGTCTGGATCTAATTTTGCAATATAAATTTAATGATAGTTATAAGATTTTTCTATAATTTCTAGTTTTCAAGGAAAACGTGATTTATCGAAATTAGTCGTTTTCTATTATGGCCTCTATTTGGATTATTTCTTAATTATTTCTAAATTATGGATATAGAACTACGAGCACATTTTACGGGCACCTCTTAAGTAGAATCCAGTGGCGCAGTCAGTTTTTTCTTACATTTAATTTTGAAAAAAATTGATCAACTTTTTTTTCAAATGGAAACTATAGTGCGTTATATTTTTATAAAATGTACATTTTCATCCAGATTTCAATAATATATAGTTTGTTAGGTTTGCAGTTATTAATAACAATTTCTTTTTTTTCTAAAAAAAAGTCCACTCCAATTCAGATTTCGTGTTTCAATTTATTTACACAACGTTATTGATATTTATTTTATATTGTAAAACTTAATTTATGACAAATAAAAGAATAAAAACTTCTTTTAATAAAAATAGCTATAACATGTTTTAAACAAGTAAAATAAGTCATAAAAAAGATTAGTTTATTAGCAGCTATGTATATGCTTGTTAATTTGTATAGATTTTAGTTAAATTTCATACAAAAAATTGAATTATCAAATCCAATTTAAAAACAAGTTGATAAAAGTAATGAATAAATAATGAGAATAAGTAAAAAAGAATAAGTAATAAGAAAAAAATACTTCGCCACTGGATTCTACGTAAAAAGTGCCCATACAAAAGGTGTCCCTAGTCCCGTATCCATAACTTGAGAAATAAACCAAATAGAGGCCATAATAGCAAACAAAGAAATTATAGAAAAATCCTTTAACTATCATTAAACTTATATCGTAAAATTAGATCCAGACATGCTTCTCAGAATTCATCTACCATTTTTAGTTGAGATAGCCTATATTAAAATTTGGCCACGTAGTGTCTGTATTCTTAGTTCATGTTAAGGCTTATGCTGAACGAACTATGAACGGCGGGATTGTATGGTAAGATGTATTAGTTCTGTATCCATAACTTATATACTATAATAGAAAATGTTTTACGTTTTCATTGGAAACTAAAAATTATAGAAAAATCCTTTTCCTATTATTAATTAAACTCATGTTTCAAAATTAGCTCGAGACAACCTTGTCAGAATTTTATTAACGTCATAATTTGGCCACAATGTACACTCATTGCATATATTTAGTAAAATGCAAATAATATGGTTAATAATTTACGTAAAATTTACGCAAATTATAATTCGTCATTTTAACGCTACAGAATTTACATTTTGTTTACGTTACTATTTATATGCAAAAGAAACGTATTAAAATTAATGGTTTTTTAATCTAAAATTTGTAAAGTTTTTATAACGTAAACCAATCAATTTGCATTTAATTTACCTTAAACAACATAATTTACATTTACGCTGTTATTAAGTATAATGTAAATTTTGTAACATAAAATTGATGTATTAAAACTTTAATTTTATGTAATGTGATTACTGTGAAATTTCTATAATATTTGCATGTTTTTTGTCAATCTTGAAATTAACATAAAAATCTAATATAATTAAATAAATTTACCAAATTATACCTATTATAAAAAATAGAGCATATTGAAATAAATTTACAAAAGAAAAAAAAGATAAGTTTCTTGACATTTAAAAAATATATGTATATGCAAGCAAAAATGTGAAATTTAACTATAGCAATCTATCATTCATTAGATAGACGTTTTGATGGTCACCTTGGCAATGCTGCAAGACCGCGGTGTGAATACTTTAAATACATCAATTATTACCATCGCAATTATCTTTTACGTAATTTTTAAAAAAGGTTTCAATTTATTAATTCAAATTAATATTAATCAATTCAATTTCTCAAGATCTAGATTTCAAATTAAATATAGAAGATAGATGCTCAACCTGACTTGAAGAATAATTTGATCTTTTAGGAAATACTAAATATAAAATATTTTAATATTATTAAACAAATTAAATTTGTTCGTTTTAACTGTAGATTTTTATGTAAAAATAAAAAATATAAAGACATCATAATATATAAGACCAAAAGATAATGGTTTTGCAGTTTCCTCAAGAGGCATGTTGAGTCCGCTTTTTACAAAACTTAATGGAAACTCCACGTCGATCAATGTGAGGGGCAAAGAAGAACATCATAATGTAACGACAAGAAGCCTACATTTACTCTCTAACTTTATAAGATTTCACATTGCAGTGTATTTGTATGTAGGGGAAGATGATTACAAAAGGGCGAGAAAAAATTAAATAACATATTGTATATTGATAAATGTTTGATAAAAATACTAAAAAATGATTTATTTCTTATATCTGTGAAACCAATAGTGGTTTAATTATTTTAATAATAATATTATTGATGGAATTGTACTTATATGTGATCAGTCATGTATATTTAGTATACATTTACTATATCAATCAATTTTTATATAATTGACGTACCCTAGAATCCGTTTGTGTTTGTAAATATAAAATTTATTTAAAAGTACACTTTTACAACAATGAATATTTACCCTATATAATAGCACATCATTAGATACCTGTAAGCAGCAACGATTCATGTTTTTACTCACTCGTCCCTAGAGACAAATTGACCTAATTTTGATATCGGCTGATATGATACAGTTAATTTACTTATCCCTGAAATTTTAACTTTGCAAAACAATAATTACTTTTTTTTATATATGCAACTTTTGTTACCAACATACGAAAAAGCTTTTATTATTAAAATTATATAAAATATTTTTCAATGAGAGAAAAAAACTAATGAAATTTTACTGTGTATATTTTTTCCAGGCATATGAAGTGCAATTTAGTATTGCACCCATGGAGACTATTTTATTATTATTTGCATATAGGTGTTCGTAATTTGTATAGGGTGGTTCGATAAGTACGGAACCGTCAAATATTAAAATTATTTTTTTTTTAAGAAAAACTTTAAACCAAGTGTTTTGGATTTGAAAGGTCCCGTTCTATGATTCTGGCCATATATTCCATAAGAGTACCTATCACCTATAGCAACTATCGCAATAACGGTCATAGAGTAGACATCGCAATAGTAACGGTGTCACAATCGCAAAACCACTCTCGTTTATCTCTCGTGTTTGACTTGATAGTTGAGAGCACTCTTGCAAAAGTACGAGAGAAACTATCAAGTGAATACGAAAAATATAATGCAAGTAACTGTGTGTGTGAGGTTTTACACAAATTTTATCAATGTTTTAGATCCATAAAACGTTTTCCTTTTAAATTTCAATAACACCCCGTTTGTACTGTGATAGTTTTAAATTGTTCCGATTTGCATCTCCGCTTTTCGGACTCGCACCTCTACATAAAAGTTTTCACTTCAAAATGAAGTTGTAACAAAAGTTTTACTTCTATATAGTGTGGTCCATACACACTCATTTTTTACTACTTTAAATATAATAAAAACATCTTATAAATTATTTATATGCAAAATGTTTATAAATTTTTATTCATTAATATTATCTTTAGTGAGAAAAAAGTAAAAAAAAATTTTCAGAAATAGATCAATTCCAAACGTATATTAGTTACTAAAGTCAATATGTATTATTATTATTTTCATTATAAAAGCACATTAAATAATTAAATTCTACTTCACTTTAAATAATAAAAAGAATTAAATTTATTAATGAAAATAAAATAAAAATAATCTGTTTATTGTTTTGTTTAATAAACTATAACCGTATTACACAATTTTAATGATAAAATTCAATTTTTTTAATTTAATCAGAAAATATGTTAATTAATTTAATCTGCAATTTAAAGCTTTATTATACTTATGAAAACTGTTCATGAAAATACACTGCTTACCTGAAACAAAATAAAATATCAATAAAAGTGGAATGTTTAGTAATCGTTGTTACTTACCATAATCTTAAATTCTATTCTACTTTCTATTTTTTAGGATAAGAACTAATAATTTGTAAAAAGTTGACTAAGTGATTTCTATTTAGTGGTTCTTTAAACAACAAGCTTGTCAATGGCAGCGATTAATAATCAAGATATTATAACGCAAGAGCGCAGCAAACGCGTTGATAATTCAGATTATTAATCGACTTGACCGCTTTTTAAAATATTCAGAAAATCTAAATTAAACGGATTTCTGTCACACACACTGTTTAATAAACGATCAACAAAAAATAATTAAATTTGATATGTGATATTATTAGTCTTTAGTCTATAAATATAGACTAAAGACTAATCTTAGTTTAATTTCTAATAATAATAACTTAATCTTCATTATAATATAGAAGAAGCACCGACTTGATTTTGTAATTATTAATTATAATAGTTCAAACATAATTTGTATCTATGTGGAAAATATATAAATACAAATATTATAAAAAACTGAATGTGTTTCGTGCAATTAAATATATTGTAGTAAAAAAAATATAAATAAATATATTGATTGCTTTCATCCGCATATACAAAGCTATAATATAAAAGTATATAACCCTTAGCTCATAATCAGAGTAGACCATCTTTCTAATTAGAGATGCTATAAAGCCAAGAGACCACGAAAAGGGTCCTCATATCGCACATTCTTTTTTATCTGTCACTTTGTCACATCACATAATGTTGGTAAAATATCCGCACCATAAAGACTTGAGATGTGTATCCATTTGGGTTAATGCTTATCATTTATAGTAATTGGAACATTCAGGTGGGCTATTTCCTATATTTTATTGACTCATACACATGTATGTTTTCATGGTTGTAAAGTTAAAAGGACGTATTCATGGAATAGTAAATTTTTAGGCAAAACATTTTAGTTCAAATTATCTAGTTTCTAATAAATTAATGCTAACATCAAAACTAATTATTAATAGTTATTTTTATGCAAATACAAGTATATAAAAATATTAAATACAATGAAAATATTTATTGATAGTAATAATAACAAACATTATGTTAGTTAGTTAGGTTTTTTGGGTAAATCAACCTGTAAAGATTATTATTGCCTCGATATTTTAGTGGAATTAGTAAATATGTTTAAAATTATTTAATTGATTTCATTTACAAAGCAGCAAAGAATTTCTTTCATAAGATAAACCATATATGTGTAATATTTGATCCAGTGCAAAATGTGAATATTGTAGAACACTTTATTAAAGCAAACATGTTATGTGAAAATATTGTTTTAAATTTTAAAACATTCACACAAAAATTTCCTTTGATCTATTAAAACTATTAAAACTATGAACTTCATGCAAAAATCTCTTTGATGACCTATGAGTCAACGAACGAAGCGCAATTTTTAAAAGTATTTTAAATTCGCTCATATTTAAAATAATCTAACAAAAGGAAAGAAACAAATGGAGAACGCTGAATTTTAAATTATATTATAAACATATATAGTATATTAATTTGTATGTAGACCTAATAAAATTTCATCTCGACCGAAATATTGCAAAAAGAGTCAATTTAATTTATAATCTTAGATCTTGCCAATATTTCTCAAAATGTATCTACTTTCTTATTATTTTTTTAATTATTTTATTAATATGTATACAAAATACATAGCAAAGCCTACATAGATTGGAATATTAAATCCGTTTTAAACGATAAAAAGGGAGGCAAAACACGAAAACTGGAGATAGTAGACGTTAGAATATACAGTTTTATCTAGAAATATCTTAGTAAAATATTAGGCGTGTATGATATACAGGTAGTTCAATGTTAAAATAAATTTATAAAAATATGTAATAATGTATTTAAAATTTAAAAACTGCTAAACTTATTCGTGCAAAACTTGGAATACTTATATTTAGCACAAGAAATATGATTTTGATAGTTATTTTTCAATTCCGCATAGAGGGCACACATATACACATATGGCGGGATAAATTTACAAAGTACTTTTTTGTGTATGACATTTAAACTTTTCTGAAAGTAAATTATGAAAGATTAGTCTTTTCTACGTAAAAAGGGTTTACTTCTTGATCTTTCTGTCGCAACTAATTTTTGAGATAATATGCATTTTATTACTGCGTTGTTATGAACATTATATAAAAACCTACATGTCAAGTGGCTGCAGCCCAAACGCCGGCTGAGTCGTAGCCTTAAAAGGTTTTGACTGTCCGCCACCTTTACCTTGAGTGGCTTAAGTGAAGTAACCACTTTCAATACTGTACTTAAAACGGCACATGTATGATGAGCCACTTTAACTTCTTCTGATAGCTTATCGGAGTCAAATCATAGACGTAGTGTTTATGATCTGGCCATTCTTTTTACTCGTAAGCCGTTTACAATCAAATCACTCCCTGAGGAGTTAATTCTGCTATGCACTCTTTGATGCTTGCATATAATAGTTCATACCAGGAGATTACTCCCTTCTTCTTTATTACTTTGTATAGCATCGGTTACTTCAATTAATAGTGTACCAACTCGTAACTTTTTGCAAGTTTTCAAAGATACATTTACAATGTCTAAAAAACACCTGTGAATTAAAAAGGGGAAAACCTCTCTATAACTTTGGCCCTTTCAGAACACATTACTATTAAGTACTTATTGTACTTTGAACGACAACTTGCTATAAACTGGAACGTTTGGTTGGAGGTGAAGTACAAACATCCATTAAGTTCCTCGAATTCGTCACCTGGCCTCCCTACACACCACAGAGCCTCAATTGAGACGCTGCACCACAAACTGATGCAGTCGTCAGGGCTAGCCAAACAATATATAGGAGTGATCAATGCCATTATGGGCTTTTAGAACACAGCAATTACTGCCGAGCCTCAACCCGTAGTAAAGAGTAAACCTCCTATCCATAACTGCATAAACTCATCCTCACCCAACGTTAAAACAAATATTAACTAGCCGATTGATAGAACTGGATTAGGTTGAACCACCCTCCCATTTTGCAGAAACCGAAGACAAAGTAGTGTGTTGGTCTTAAATAAGAACCTCAATTACCTGATTCATTTGTTCCTTCCCTTCGGATTACAGCGCACTGCAAACAAGCAGATGAGTTGACAAATATTATTGGGAAATTCTGCATCAAATCTTAACTCACGTCGAGGTGACTTGTCCCGGGGATTTTAATGAGGTTTTCTCCCCGCCTATTGGTCGCCTTTTACGACCAGCTAGGAGCTGGAGCTAGTGAAGTAGATTTTTAAACCCCTCTTCCCACAGGGGGGCCATTGTCACTAGCCATCAGTTTTCTTAAGGACAATAATGGCATAGTTCTCTTCGTAAAAAGGTATGATGTAAAAAGCACTTATGATCTTTGTATTTAAGCAAGCCGCAACGATTACCCGTTGCAAAGCATGACTAGCATCCATCGGAACTCTGACGAATGCTATTGGTGGTTAGTAGTTGGTTTGTTGCTTTGATAAATAATTTCGGATGATAACCAGGTCAAGCAACGTGTTTCTAGCATATGTATACGCAGCCGTATAAATGACATAGAATCATCTTTTCTAAAAACGTATTTAGTTTTTTTAGTTTTGCACACTGACTGAAGTCACTCCCTCTAAATATAAAATGTGGAAACCAAATAGAACCGCAAACGATTAACGTTGAACTCTATTTTGTCCAAATAGAGTTGTTCCCATAGATGAATTATTTTAGAACGTAAACTGCTATGGCATAATCATATCAATTATACTCTACCAAAAACAGAAAAAAGAGTGTTCATATTGAGATTGGTGTCGTCAAATAAATGGGAAGCAGATCCTAATATCTCTTTTATGCTATACAAATCATTTATTCAAAGCATTATAGATTGCTAGTAAAATGCAACTTCAGAAAATATAACTCCAATATAAATCTATTAGAATATGCTTGGGTTTACTGTTTACCAACCAATCAATGCTTTATTGGTTGATGCTGGGAAACCTTTCTTTGTTGTTAAGAAGACGCAATATTTGTGCAAAATATTTGATAAAGTGCGTCGCCAAGAGAAACTAAATTTTGGATAGCATGCATGATTTATTTATAAGTATATACGTATTACCAGATAAATAGCAGATATAAGTATTCGTGAATTGAATTATAATGCAATAGTTCAACCTATTTCGTGTATTAACTTTTGTGATAAAATAATACATATAGAATGTAAAATCCAATTAAATGTTGATTTCAAAGAAATTCTAAGAAAATCATATGCCGCATGCTTTGTGTACAAATAGATCGAAAGTTATTGGGAAAGTGGCTTCTGAGGCTTTTAATTGTGCAGAAATTCCTTCCACATATATATTGATCTTCTCAGATTGTAAAAAAGCCATTGAAAAGTCACATAATTTCAGTTTTCAATCTAAATCAAATTATATTTTTAACAGCATTGTACAACGTTGAAATTCTAGACAATAAGAATAATTTTCTTGGATTAAAGCACATAAGGAGTTAATGAGTAAGAAAATGCTGATAAAAAAGGCTTGCATCAATAACGATATTAGCAATTACCTGGTTTCTCTAGAACAAATTTTTGCTCAAATTTAGATTTATATTAAAGTAAATTTGCAAAAAAGTTTACAAGTCAGAAATGAATGTTGGACTATATTACAAATCAACTAAATTCCCATTTACGAAAACTCTACCTACTTCTACAAATGTTTGTCTATTTAAAGTCGACGCGTTCTTGACATGAAAAGTGTATCAATTGTTTGTCCTATTGTTACTTTGTTATTGGCTAATGGTCTATACACCAAAGCCAAAACTTATTTAAAAAAATATACTTTAAATTCTTCGTTCATGTTACGCTATATCTATTGTTCTAATTGTTGGGTTCAAATATAATCAATTACATAAGTATTGATTTGATATATTTATATCGTTTTTAGTAATTTATATGATATAATGTTATTTTATTTTAAAATAAAATTAGAATAACTTCGATTAAAGTAAGCTACTTTTACGTATGCATTGTATCTTTCAAGAAGATTGCATATAGAAAGCTGGGTTGGATATAGAAGAGAATAATTTAAGACTTGATTAAGTTTAAGCTCATTTTGTTTGGGGAGAAGCGCGCTATTTCATAACTTCAAATAAGATGTATGTACTTGCAAAATGAGTTTTGCTTGTTGCTATTTTGTTTCTTCTAAGTTTAATATGTTTGAAAAATTAATTTTTAATAATGTGATGGAAACAAGTAACGTGTAAGGCAACGTCATACATGAAAATGAATATTTAAATACAAATGCATGACTCTCGCATGTCACCGAGCCCACACAATGCAATTTACATCATTATTATTAAATAATAATGTATGTTGAGTTATATTGTAATCAATAAAAGCAGAAGTCATTAACCCTTAACTTGATATAAGTTTTATAGACACTATATTTCTATTAATACAAATTGTTGTAGATAATACTTGTATTTAATAATAATAATATAATTTCGTATTTTATTATCTTCCTGGAAACATTAAAATTATGACACATCTTCACGTGCATATTATATTTGTTAATATCACGCTATTCAGGGAAATTTGTTTTGTATGTTTTTCATTCTCTTAATGGAATTTTTTTATATCAACGTCAAACTTTCGTGTTATAAATATTTTAGGCGAATTGAGGATTTTTAGTATGATGGCCACTCGAATTTAATTGAAATACTGAAATGTAAAGCAAACTGAAACTACTCGAATGTCGAACAAATATTTTTATGTAACATTTTGTATATAAAATTTAAAAAAATATTTGTCGCAGGTATTTCTACCAATATGATAAATTTATATTCATATTAAATTTGTAGTTTTCAATCAAATATAATTATTTTATTAAAAACATTTGATTGAAATATTCAAATTCAAATTTAATTACTGTTGCAAAATACTTTTTATTAATTGGATTCATAATAATCTGCGTATTATATTAACTTATACTAGACAGCCAAATAATTTTACCTAAGTCATCTGCGTTTAGAAAATCATACGTATTCCATACATGTAATTGTTTTTCAATAAACTACCACAACCAACAAAAGGCTCTAAAGAACTTTAAAGAATTTAAACTAATGGCTTAATTGTTCGGTGTTCTATTCGTCTTTGTAATTAATGTATGTTGCATTTTGTAAAGCTTGTTCTGTACGAGCGACGCGGCGATGGTATATTGCTTTCTGGCGGTAGGTTGCTGCCATGCAGAACTTAAATTTAATTTAATTATGTATTGTATAAATGTATTACTAATTTGGACATCAACTGGTTATGAATAAAGCTGTCTATATATCTATCCATATTATTTTTTTTAAATCATATAAGTAGAAATATTTTGATGAGTCGGAAGAAACGAATTGAGGCTAGAATGAAATATTAAATGGTTTTGTAAAATAAATAATAAAAATTTAATTTACTTATAAACCCTTCTGTATATATTAAAAAAAACAATTTTTAACATATACTGAAGTTATAAAAATAATTACCAGGTGTTACTTAAATCTCATTCTTTTTTATATAAACATAAACATCATATTATACATATTATATAAAATTATTTACCATGTAACTTAATACTAAGTATGTTAATATATTATCAATATATTCAAAATAACTACATTTGCATGTACGTACACTTTAAGTTTATAATGGCCACATAGGAATAACAATTTTAAAGCAAATAGTTACCATGTGTCAACAGCAGTTTAAATGTCTGGAGTTTTAGGAAATTTGCTTTGTTTAAGAAAATCCTTCTAACACTTCACAGCTTGTCACATAATTACAACTATTAATTACATTTTTATTTTGTTTATTTTTTTTTAATAAAAATAGAATAATATAATTAAACAATGTATAAACTTTTAAACAATGCACTAAATAAATACAGTGTGACAATTGTTAAACTCCTGCTGAAAACATGATATCCTTTTTAGGAAAATCTCGCTCATTTTGGATGTAATTAGCACCATTCATAATTCTGTCTGAGAATTTCTTCTACATGTTCTACGTAGCTTCAAGAATTATAAAAATATAATGTCAAAACACGTGATGCAAAATCTAGAAAAAATATAAGAGAATTTTGTAAAAATGTAATTGTGTATCATAATGCTAAAAACTGCCAAAAATGTGCAAGATTTCAAGAAATATTTAAAAAAATATTAATAAAAATTTCTTTTTCAAAATATGAAATAAAAAATATTTTTGATAAATATGGAAAAGTTCAGCAAAAAGTTTCGAAAAGTTGTACAGGAATTGTTGTTTTTTTTATTCTGTTATGGTCACAAAACTAGTCCCTAAAGCCAAGAATTATTGTTAAATACCTCAAAAACTAAATAATTGTTTGATTGTAAAAAGTGAAAATAGGAATAAAATGTCAAAATCCTTATAAGTTACTGTAAAAAAAGTAAAAAATATCGTATAATGATTGGAAAATGTCGAGAATCTTAAAAAACGTTGAAATACATTCAGGAAAACTATATAAAAATTGTAAATATTTATGTACAAAAATTGTATTAAAAACATATATTAAAAGCAAAAAAAAAGATTTCAAAATATTGAGGATTATGTGTAAAAAATTGTGAAAATGATAAATTCAGAAAGAAATTAAAAATCAAGAACTGTCAAAAATATGAAATACGTTAAAATGAAAAATATTGTACCATAAAGAAAATTTCTTATAAAAATAAATTAATAAATAAATAAATTTATCTACATTGGTAATTTTATTCTCAATTAATCTACCTTTGAAAACTGTTGGAGCTAAGGTCGCTAGGGGTACTCACATGGCGTGTACTCTCAACGTTACTGTGGTGCCTCATCATAAACAGTTTACTGCAGTTTCTGAATAATATAGGCATCTTTGCCATAGCATATGCGGACGATCTCACCATCATTATAATCGGAAAATTATGGGCAACCATATCTAACCTGATGCAGATTGCACTAAACACCGAAGAAAGGTGGTGTACTGAAAAGGGACCCAAACAAAACGGCAATCATTCCTATTACAGGACAACGAAACACCGAAGACATAAAAATCTTGAAAATGTATGGTTCCATTAACAAAACAAGTAAAATATCTGGGAGTTACCCTTGACACCAGATTTACTTATCACAGTCATTTGGAAGACTCGACTGCAAAAGCCACACGGGTGCTTTTTGCAACCAAAAAGATGGTGAGACGCACTTGGGGACACCAAATATGACCAGATAGCTATATTCGGTGGTAATTAGACCCATCGTCACATACAAAGCATATAAGTGCTTTGTATGTGACGATGGGTCTAATTAAGCACTTATTAAGGGCGAAAAACCACACTCAGGACTACAGCTACTAAGATAGGTAGAGAGAGTACAGAGGATGGCATGTTTGCTGATACCGTTATCAGCGATGAGAATGACCCCAACAGCAGCCATCTAAATACTACTCTCACTACCGCCACTACACCTAATCGTGATTGCCGAGGCGAGGCAAGCTGCGTATAGACTACAGATAAATTAACACGTTTCTAATCTTGGGACTCACAGACCGAGTATTACAAACATGTTGCATGAATAAAAAACTCTAATGATGAGATAAGACCAAAAACCAAAATGGCACGGGAGCTGGTATATATGAAGGCAAATACCGGGGGAAACAAATTACGTAAAACCCTGGGTAAATATACCTTAGTTTTACAAGCGCAAGTGGCCGCCATTGAGTGGTGTGCCAAGCACGTGGAGTCGGGAGTTCAATTCAACAGACCGGTTACCATCATGTCCGACCAAGCAGCATTACACGCGTTATCATCGCCAGTAATAAAATCCAAACTGGTCTTAGAGTGCATAGATAGCTTGGAGGCACTTGCCACAAACAACAGAGTACGCATGGTCTGGACACCGAAAGACCAAGGCATAGAAGAAAACCTTAATGTCGACCAGCTAGCCAAAAAGGGAACAACTGGAACATTTATTTGATCAGAACTCACATTCGGGATTCCACACAAAACGTGCGGCCCTAACATAGTTTAGCCTGCTGGTCAATGCAGTTGCCCAGGGTGTGACGCGCGGAGTCATATATAGGAACTGGGCATCCTTCGAGGACCAATCACACTGAGTCATCTCCCTTGACGGTGAAGCATACTCTATACCCCAATAATAGTCGTAGAACAACTAACTAAAGTTTTAAAACTTAACACACTTGCGTTTTATTAAAAAAAAAATTATTTTTGAATACTTTCAATATGTATTCAAAAATAACATTTTTAAGTCAAGAAAAATCGAGAGTTTGTTTGAAATGTAAAATTAAAACGTTAACAAAAACTCGTCATATTCTTCGTTTCCAAACGGCATTCTAGACAAAATAAACAAATTTTTAACCAACAAAACAAAAGCTTGTTAGATAAATGAAAGGCAATATAAAATTGTCACTCGGTAAACTGCCATCTTTTATTTAATTATATAACTTGAGTAGTTCTGTGCAACCCAGCAGAACTAAGTTGTAGTAAGTCGTTCAAATTTTTATATATGTAATAAATATCGACAACGGTTAAAACGTATTCAGTAAACGAACTAGAACGTGGATAAATGTTAAATTGTCCACCACGTGAAATAATTAACAACGAGCTTAATTTGTATATGGCTGCTTACGGCGCAGATGAAGTTGCCGTGCCAATCTATAAAATATGATTGTGTGGTTGCGGCGACGAGTGTTGCGCTACCTTTTCCTCTCCGCTGTTACCGCGCAAAAATTTTACTTTGCTTTAACTGATTTCTGTTTAGTTTTATTTATCACTGTTGGTTTCAAGGAAAAATAAAAGAGTAATTTTAGCTATCAACCATAGATATAACTAATTAGTATCCCATAGAACTGAAAAAAAACCTCGGATAATATATAATAATACAAAGTATTCGGAATCGAGTAGCCCCATATAATATAGGCATCTTTGTTATTAATAAAGATAACCAACCGGTGAAATGTGAAGTTTTTGTGCTGGTTCAAATATAATTAATAAAATTCCTTTTGGTTAAGTAAATGGTATACCGTTTGCGCATGTTCAAGTTTACCCTAATGTTAAATTAGCTGAATTAAGAAGAGATGAAGTTAAAAAACCCGGGATGACACTTTAATTTAGCATTTATTATCATCAGAATGTGCGTATCACAATACCCTCCAAAAGGCATACTAACCGAAAATCTAATACTATCCCCGGTCTATAACTAAATAAATGAATAATACATATTTATAAAATACTGTATTATCAAAAATACTATTCTATTGGTAAAGAAAAGCATAAATATCTCTTGAACGGGAGGGGGGAGTGGGAATTGTTACATGCAGAATGTTCAAGAACTAAACAATAGTTGTATTCTGTAAACGTTATCTAGTTTGAGCAAATTATAAAAATAATTTAATTAATTAAATTTATTTAATTCACTTAAAATTTATCATTCTAAAATAAGTATACAAGAGACCAAATCGGACTGGCCAAATCGATTCTTTTAAAGTGTATATAGTTTGTCTCAATTTGTTGAAAATGGGTTCGACCAATTAAAAGAATATATGGACCCACAATAGAATGTTATAGCATCTGTATAGAAAAGAACAAGGTAGCATTACAGGAAGTGCATTGTGTAAAGAGCTCAATATGTACACTACAAACACACCCTGCTTGTATTCTTTAGATGGAGTAAGTAAAATAAAAAGTTCAATAATGAAATGTTTGCTGAAAAGCATAAAACAATTATTCAAATTAAGGAGACAAGAAAGTAGGAAAAATAATGTTCGTACATCTTACATGTAAAAATAATCTTAATATTAAATTATGTTGGACAAAGGCCGGAAAATTTGCATACGGTTATAATTAACAAGTTCGTTATGATAGTTCTGATACTTGCGCCTGATATAAACTAAACTTAATAGTACTAAAGTAAACTTAGTTGTTCAATAAAAAATTTCTATAAAATCTATTAATATTATGTTTGATCAACAAATGAACAATATTATTAAATTCGTATCATAAAAAATGTGTTCTTTTTTCTTTGACATCAAGTACATGTTTCATTTCAGCTAAAATATTCGCAAATATGACTTCATTGATAAAGATTCACAATGTAAATGCATGTATCTAAATTTAATATCATTCACTTCCGTTGTCGTACGCAGGAAGATAATTTAATCATGTGGCCATTATGCAAATATGGACCATTAAAAATTTAATCTTGGAGA
>JARJEC010017875.1:0-22032 GCA_030264575.1 Tachinus sp. AB-2021
AACATTTGGCTATTAATTAAATAAATCATATCTTTATTAACTTTAGAAATAATAAACTAAATTTTTATAGATCAATGTGGCACCCTTAAAATGCTTTGTTAAAATTATCAAAACCGCTTATTTTGTTTGTCAGAAATATTACTTTTTTTCAGGTAGTTACATTTTTGTAGCTTTTGTTGTGCCAATTCCGTGTTATGATCAAAATCTGAGTCACTTGACAACATTCTAGTTTTTTTTTAAATAAAAGCAATTTTAATTTGCAGTTCACTAAAATCATACACGTAAATGTGTTATATCAAACGGATACTAATAAGGTGAATTATCCAATTTTACATTGCTACAAGCAGCAACAATCAAATGCAACTAATTGTTTTCTTTTTTACAAAAGCTCGTACATGTAACTAATTTTCGCATTGCATGGGATAAAACGAATAATTGATTTATATGTAACGTAAAACCTGAAAAATAATAAAGATACAGTGAATGGTTGGTTAAACGCCCTTCTTGTAGAAAATATAAACGTGTTACAAATACTATCTTGAATTCCAATTATACTCTACAAACAACTATTATTATAAAGCCAATATATATCTATAGCAATTAAATAAAAACAAATAAATAAAAAACTTTAAAATCAAGCTCCAACAATCAAATGCAAACCAAATAATAATAAAGATATTTCTTCAGTCTTTATTATTAGTTGTGGTGGTGTTGTAAACATTTAAGCATTTTATTCTAACTCGTTTATCATTTATGTAGTTTTGTAAATTTATAGTATTTTACATTAGAACTCTGTTTGTTGCGAAATAAACAAATTTATTTGAGAAAACAATTAAACAAAATTACAGTAATAGTTAGAAATTACCAGCCTGTGTGGTGGCATAAAAAGGGAATAAAAATCTATTAAAAGTGGCGTAATTTTTAACAATTACTATAATTTTGTTTAATTGTTTTTGCTTATAAATTGGATATATTTCTTAATTTAAAAATATATTATATTTCTATAAATCCGTAACAAATAATTGGTTATTGAAATAACGTTATAGGAACATTTTTCTTAGAATAACATCAGGTATAACCCAGTAAATTTGTTGCAAATATTCAGGTACCCAGTATATTAACAAAAATATTATTAATATGATATTATTATTTTCGTATTCTATATAAACAGCAATATTTCAATAAAACTTCGTATTTTCTAAAAACAAATACATTTATCTATTTTTAACTTATTATTTACGCAGATAAATTAAGAAATTTGCTATGCACATACCTACTTAAACTATACATAAGCCGTGTAAGGTAAAAAATAGAAACACGCTTAATCAGTTTCTTGGTAATTGCTTAATTTGATCAAAGTTCTTTTATAAAGCAGAGTGGGATTATTGTTATTCCTCTGATTGTATTTACTATATATAAAGGGGTAGACGTTTTAAAAAAAATCATAGAAATAGTGACTTTATTGCAGTAAACATCTGGTAATACCAAAAAGATACTAATATAATGCAGTGGGTAAGTTATAGCAAAATTATAAAATTTGTTAAAACAATTAAATTATTTTTTAAATAAATACATAATTATGTAATTAAATAATATATAGGGCGATTTAAAGTTAATCCGCTCAAATATTTAGAATGACTTTTTAAATTAAAAAAAAACAATTTACTATCTACTTCCCCCAAATTTAAAGTTTTGTAGTTTTTTGTTTCAATTTATTTTAAAACTTGGCTCCCAATGGTGCAATAAGGAATAAGCAAAACTGTATTTTTTTGAGAGACTTGTGGTTTCTTGTATATATTTTTATCTAAAATACTAATCCCAAAATTATTTTTTAATTTTGGTTTACCTTGTGCATTTAGATTCATTTTCGTGTTTATAAAATTTTACAATTTATATTCACAATATTGGACATTTTATATTTTCTACGTTATTTAATTTTAATTTTATCATTTAAAATGAAATAGTCTTTGAGCTGTCGAGCAATTAGTTTTGGTAAATTTTAGTTCTCTTGATAAACAAATTTTTAATGATGAAGAAAGTAAAACTTGTTGGAAGAGAGCGAACAATAGATTCTAATATTGTTATTGTTAATAGCACATTTTATAGCTAATGAGCAGAGATATGGAATAATTTGTATATCTAGTTAGAAATAACAAATAAGTTTATTGCATCCTGTTAATAATTCACAACCCATAAAAGTTGTGTAATTACATTCGTTTTATGAATATAATTTAATTTAATTAAAAAAACATAGTCTTAACAAACATATGTACATCAAATATTTTACTTATGCTTCGTTGACATAATTTAGTGTGTTCTGTTTACATATTGTTCTAATTCAAATTTACATACAAAACCTCACTGAGAAAAAAAGATGGCATTATGGCAATAGAAAGTATAAACTTACAAAATTGATTTTTTAGAAAAAGTTAATTAAGTGCATTATTATTTGAAAATATAAATTTGAGATAAGAAATAGTAAATTTTTTGCATGCATTTTATTGACAGGTTCTGAACTGGTTATACATGAGTACCAAATTATTTAGTTTAGCAATATCGAATAGCATCAAACCAGTTCGTAACTTGTTCAGTTCAGTTCCAAAAATGAATTAAAACCAGTATAATGCTAAATGCATAAAGAAAATCATAACATTAAATAATAATGATAAGTTCCTAACTTTTGGTACATGCTTATAGGTAAGCATTTACAGTAAAAAAAGCGATTGAACATTTCAAGCGGATGTGCGGTTACGCGGGAGTATATGCACTGATCCGGTGTTATTCTACATTCATAGACACAGCATTTTGACTGTTATGTTATGTGAATTAAAAGCGAGAACTGGAAATCTAGACATTGAATTTTAATTCGGAGTATATACGCTACCCTCTCCACCCAGCGTTTCCTACCAAAGATTTAACTTTAGGTCAACTCAATTTTGGTCAGCTGTATTTATTGTTCTGTTGGAACAAATCAAACCAAACATATAAAATTCATTTTTATCAACCATAAATGAACGATAATAATCAAAATATTTTATAATAATAAAAGTAATATTATTGTAAGCCGGACCAAAACCAATTTTTGATTCAGTTCGAGTTGTTGCAGGTTATAATTATTTAAAAAGAAAACTATATTAGTTAACAAAATCAGTGTGAGCGGTTGTCTTTTATATGAAGAAAAATGTATTTTTATATTTTTAAACATCTATTATCTACCTAGAACTCTGAATATACCTTACAGTGGCCTAGAGACAGCGCCATCTTATAAATTATAAGGGCCGTGGGCTAGAGAAAACAAATAAAACTTTATGAAAATTGTAAAAAATCTATAAAAATTAATTAATTTTAAAATTTTGATGCATAAAAATTATAAGAAACTTCATACAATTATAAAAATATTTAACGTGACTAGGTCAAAAAGTAGAAAAAAAAAACAATGAAAAACATTGAACTTGTAATATTAATTTTAGTAACCCTCTCACCCGTACGGCTGTTTTTGTATAAATATTTTTGAACTAAAATATACGGGCGAGCGAGTGAGTTACCTTATTTAAAACTACCGGGACAGCAATTTAAAAAACTATAAAAATTATTAAACCAGTAATTTTGAAAACGATATAAATTATTGGACCAGTGTTATTAAAATAATAACTAAGATATTTAAAAAAATCTTAATTTCAAAACTTTGTAAATACATTTTGCGTAATAATTTCATACTTATTTTTTATTCAAACTACATATCATGAAAATATAGATAAGTGTGAATAGAATAGTTAATATAAATTTTTCTCAATTTCATTGGGTTTTTAACATTTCATTAAAACTTAAAACCGGTTTAGTTAAAAAATACACAAAAATAAAATAAAACAAGCATGTAAGAGATATAATGTAACTGAAAATAAATTTAACAGCTTTTTTCTATAATATAAAAATGGCAAATAAAAATTAATTAGTGCCACTATTCAAATATCTTAAAGGAAACACTATTATTTAATAAACTATTGACAGTATAATGGGTTTTTCAATTTAGAAATTGTTGGCTTCTAAATTTAATAAAAATAAATATAATAAATGTTTTTTTAAATTTTAATATCTATATAAATATAAATATTTAAAATAAACCTAAATATATCATTTTTAATAATTGTATTTTATTTTTAAAACAGATAATACTTGTGTGTATGGCAAGCGCTTGCACAGCAGCCCGCCTCGAAAAAATATATCTACCTACAAACGGTAATGGTAAGTACATGTTTTATATTTATGAGCTTTCAATTGAATCAAAAATAACACAATTAAGTATAGCCTATACTATATTCCTATCCACCGTGGTGTCGAAGTAAACAAATAAAAGCGCGTGATCGTTACGTTGTTACGTTGAGATTTCATACATAGCTGCATAGTAAAATATTTGCGATGTATAAGCAATATGGAAACCAGATAAGCTCACCACGTAAAAGACGCAAAATAACTAATTTAGATGTAAAAGTTAAAAAAGTTATTTTAAATGTCTATAAAAAAGAAATTCTAGATGATAAAAGAAGCACAGTCAAAACTGTCATTGCGAACCTTGTCCCTGCTGTTGTATTGGCTGTGCACGTAAATATCGTAACAACGCAGGTATTTCTTTATTCGACTCCACGGCGGTTTTGAATATAGTATAGTCGAGAGCCACTTCTATATTGGGGAGTTTTTACTGTAAAAATTTTAAAAGTGGCATTACGCATACTGGTTTATGCCATTTTACTAATTCAAGCATTTATTTAATTTTTAAAGTAAAAACTTTTATATTGAGGTGTAAGTCCAAAAAGGGAAGTGGAAAAATGTAAACAAATTGAGAGCAGCAGGTTACAGATGACGAATGGGAATGAGTTGGACTGGGAACGCGTGCATTCCATGTATGCGTTGGCTTGTGTAACTGTAGGGCGTAGTGTAATGAGAAGTAGAGCGGCTGTGTATGAATAAAAAAATATGAAATAGACGTTGACTTTTAATTTTTAGTATGATTATATTATAATAAAATGAAAGGTTTTACTTCAACTGTGAGTGTTCCAAACACACCCACAATTTAATTTTAACTTTAAATTTAAAACATTAAATTAAAATAAAATACATATATCATTATAAAAAGCAATTATTGTTAACCACATATATCTAAACATACATACTTACCAAGCTGTTATTTTATCGTGTCATTAAAGAATTCTGCAAAGGAAAATACAATTTCTTTAATTTTGGCTCTGAAGTTAGTTAAGCTCAATGCTTTTAGGGTATCTGGCAAATTATTGTATGTTTTTATTGCTATATATTGAGGGCTTTTCACAGGCGGACAAGTTATGTTGTAGTACTTCAAGGACACTAGAACCGTGCTTGTGTTGTAAGAGTTACGAAACTTTAGTGATCTGAACTCAGAGTTCTTTTGTTTAACACATATCGATAGTTACTATATGAAAATACAAGCTACAGTTAATATTTTTAGTTCTTTGAACAATGGTTTACATGTTGTGCGGCTATTTATAACCAGTATAGATCTGATATCGGAATATTTATTTATATTTATGAGGTGAAGTGACATTTGTCAATGAGAATACAATTTTTGAATAAAATCACATGTAAAATGCCTTATCTAATAGCGTATTGATAAGTGAAAATAATTTATTATTACGGCAAAATTACCTTAGCAATTCATAGTACCAATAAGAAACGTCCGTCATAGCAAATTCAAACAATATCTGTCATATTATGTATGATACGGACAAAAAATGAACTTCGAATTCATGCTGCAGCAGGACTCGGCCGGCTAGCGCTTTCATCCAAAATATAGCATTTTTGTACTTGCAACACAAATAATAATTTTTTTTGTTGACTATTAAGTAGTCTTTTTAATATCTCCATGGTAGACTATAACCAGCTTCTCAAAACACTATTTCCTTGTGCGTGGCACGCGTGCGGAGAATGTATGGAGTGGCTCGATTGTGCATACAACTCGACTGTGTCTCTTTACATGGCAACATCCTCGTATTTTAAGTGCACTTTCTTGCGTTTGTAATGTTAATAGCCATACTATTGAATATTTTAAAAAATTTAATAGGCAATGGAAAACCAGTTCCATCTTATGGTCCACCGGAGAATGGCAGTGGAGGTGAAAATGGAAATGGTAGCAATAATAGTAACGAAGGTGGAAATGAAAATACAGATGAAAACGGGAATGGCGAAGAAGGAGGAAAAGTTGCAAATGCAGAAATAATAAGTTACGAAAATGTAAATAATGGAGACGGATCATATAAATATAGGTAAGAAATAGTAAGAAATAAAATTAAAACATTAAGTTAATTCATAATTCTAACTTTAAGTAATAATAAATCACCGAAATAATTATATTTGATTTAAAATTTAATTGTAGTTATGAAACGTCGAACGGTATTAAAGTTCAAGAAGAAGGCGAACTAAAAGAAGGAGGGGAGCAAGGAATACAGTCTGTAGTAGGGTCTTTCTCATATACTGATCCTGATGGCAACGTAATTACATTGGAATATACTGCTGATGAAAACGGATTTGTTCCAAAAGGCGATCACTTACCAACACCACCACCAATACCTGAAGAAATTTTGAAAGCATTGGAAGAAATCGCTGCTGCAGCCGCTGCTACCAAAGAAGCTGATCCAGAGGTAGGTGCAGACACTGAAGCAGAAGCAGAACCTGCAGAAGAAGAAGAGCCACCAGCAGAAAATGAGAACGGCAATGGTTATCCCAGCAATGGAAATGGCAATGGAAAAGGATATAAATACTAATTTGATAGACATTATACAATAAAGAAAATTTGAATTTGGTATAAAAATAATATGGTTGTAATTTAATATCACAGCCCAAATCAAAGAACATGTTACAAATAAACAAATAATATATTATAGATAATATGAATTGTAAATGCTTATAATAATGTAATAGAACATGATGGAAGCAATGAGTTTGATGTATTATTGTATATTAGACAAATCCTTTTAAATATAATATAACCATGCTGTAAAAATAAATGCTTTGTAATATTTAATAGGAGTTATAGGAGTTCTGAATTTTTTTATCCTAATCATTTATTTTTTAGTAAATCATTTTATTTGTTACTCAATTGAAACGCCATTTATTAAAGCTTTGTGCAAACGATGTAAGTTTATGTTATACTACCTTCTAAATTTGGTTGTGACTGTGTTAAATTAGTTTAACACCTTCGCAACCATTACTGGTTTGCAACCAATAAACAAAATAAAATATACAAATCATAAAAAATAATAGTAATTTAGATTTATTCATGTCTGCAAACATAATTACATTTGAATTATAATAATGATATACAAATTTAATTCCACAGAAATAAACATAATAATTCTTTATGTTGTTCAAAGAGTAAGATTTAAAAGATCATCACAACGGCACATTCCAAATATTCAAAAAATGTGACAACTTTTGCTAATAATTATTGCTCATCAGGAGATTTTATTAGAAATTCTTCAATTAGTTTTTTAGTAATTCTTGCTTTTTGAAGTGAGAACATTTATCTTGAAGTGTGCGTTCCAAAACGCATAGAATCAAATTGGAAACATATCAAGGGAGAAGGTAGGGATACATGGATTAGTTGCCCGTAAGGCGTAGTGAATGAGTGATAGGGCAAGTGTGGATAAATCAGATGAATTAAAAATATGACATTGATATTGATTATTAAGTTTCAGTATTAATTTTATTACAAAATTTAATTAGTTGTTTGGAAAAAGGAATATTTTGAATATTTTAAGAGTCCGCTGTCGGAGTATTTTTTAAAGGTAATTGTACCTATTTAAGGAAGAAGAAAATATATCCTTTCATTGCTGTAAAGGATCGTAATAAGCAGGAATGTTTCAAAATTCCTTTAGCAGTAAAATCTTTAAATAACCAAAAAATTGACATTTCCCTTTTCCAAATAACCGATTTAATAAAAGATTTCACTTCTACTGCGTGTTCCAAGCACACTCACATTTTTTTCTTTTAAAAAGAGCTATGACTATAATATCTACAAATATTGAACAAAAACTGATTAGATTTATCATATATTTCAATAAAAAATTTTACTTGTAAACATTAATTCCTTTCTTTAACTGCGAAAAGCTTTTTAGCATATACCATGTTGACAAAACGTTGTTAGGTTTATATTTTAGTGTAATTTGATAAATACGATAGAAACACATCTTCCAACACGCCTACAATATTATTATTTTTTGCCACTTTTTGAAGTCGAAATACTTGCGCCGACTTCATGGGCAATAAATTAGCAATTACCGCTGCGGCTTCATCAATGACATACTCTGGTACGTTCATTATTCATTAAATATTAATCGCGCAACTAAATTAAATTGACTTATTTGACAATAAGAGATGTAACATCTGTTGTTACGGTGATGTTTTCAAGTACAATATATGTGATTTTATTTTGAAATTAATAAATAAAATAATTTTCAAAACCTAAAAATTTTTACAATAATGTACAAGTGATAAACAAATAAAATATATTACATTCGCCTGCCGGGGCTCGCTAGTTATCTCCTCGTATCGCCAGTTATTTTTTTTATGGCATACCTTAGAATGGCACAAGCAATTGAAGTAATTTCCTGGTAAATTTATTTACTTTACCTTATCCACAATAAATATAAATCAACAATTTTTGTAGATTTTTTTATGTTTTAGATAATATAGATATATAAGTAATAATATTTCTTATGTTTTGAATTATAACTAAACTTCTAAGGCTACAACCAGGATTTACATTTAATGGTGTAATCATGGAGATACATCTAAATTAAATCGAAATACTTTTATTTTGCGTAACTTATGAAACTATTTAACACATTCAACCATTAGAACGTATATTACTCGCGAATTCAAACACACATCTCACATTATTTATTTATTTGGGGTCATTTAGTGACAAGGCATCGCATATTTACTTTGCAAAAAAGATCAGTGCGAATAATTTCAGTATGTAATTCTAGAGATGACTGTCGTCCCCATTTTATTGGTAAAAGATTATTAACACTGCCATCTTTATATATTTATGAGTATTTACTTTATATCAAAAAACATCCAGTGGTATATGAAACTCATAACAATGTTCATGAATATAACATGAGGAAGAAACATAATGCATATCCATCCAAGTAAACACCGACTGGCTGAGTCTCGGACTTTAAGCATAAGAAATTTACAGTATGATATGTATAAAACTGAAGTTAAAACTTTACTTTTAGAGAACTGTGTCTATAGCTGGGTGAAATATGTATGCCTCAAATTTTAATTGTATGTACCATATTATTGACATGAGTAAAACTGAAATCTAGCACAAATAAAATTATTATTATTATTATATTAAATATAAATAAACATTGGTTAATAACTTATATTAGTATATTATATGGTGAGTTAGAGAAATGCATTATTATTATTATTGCGAAGTGTAATTTTTGGGAGCAAATGTTACTACTTCTCTCCCTAGGGAGTGAAATTTATTTTCTGTCATGATTTTGACAAACAAAATTTCTAATTTCTCTTCTGTGTATGAAAAAACATATTTATTTTTATTGTTTATTTTTAATAATTCTATTTTCTTTATTTTATATTATTGCTCTATAACTTATTTTGGTAACATATCTGAAAATTCTTATTATAAAAAATAAGACTAGTTGATAAAAAATAGTTAAAGCATACAAATTATAAAGTAGTAAATGATCAGTTCGATATATAAATCACCAAGAAATGTTATTAAAACAAAAAAATATTTTGTCGGGAGGAACGGACCAAAAATTTGAGTCGGGAGGAACGGACCAAACTCACGGAGTAGAGCTTCTGTTGAGATGAGACAAGACGAGATTAATTAAATCCCAATCTTGTCTCGTCGAGATTATAAAAAAATGATCTAGCCGAGATCTTAAAAAATCGATCTCGTCTTGATATTGTCAAAATTGTTAACATATCAATCTCGACAAGATTAAAAAAATATTTTAAATTTTATACATAATAATATGACATAACATTGAGAACTTGCCTTGATCTTGATCTCGACTTCGAAAAAAAAATATATTTTTCTCTTGGCGAAGGCTCTATTTGAGAGAGTATTATACACGGGTAAATGATGTAAAAAAATATGTACCTTTGTTGTTCTCATGATTTATGTTTAATTCTTAGTTTTTGTTGCTAAATGCAAAACCATTATTCAAATTTTTTTTTTTAGAAAAATAAAAATAAAAAATAATTATACAAACGTTTTTGTTTCGTCGTAAGCTCTTCTAAAGTTGGCATATACTTGCGAAAGTGAGATGTGTGCTGTATGTTTTACTACAGCAGATTCTGCACAATCTTTTTGTTCTTTGAGCATCCGCCGCGCAGAGGATTCTTGTATGCCCATTTTGTGCAATCTTCATTTTAAGTGTTTTGTATTACCTCTGTTAGGAATAATCTTATGTGATTCATCCTTGAAGAAGCAATAAATGTAGGAGTTTTGCGATGGTTTGTTAGGTTTAAGATTCTCTTTTATGCCATGGTCTTTTGGTGCGCAGACCATTCTTACTCTGTTTTTTTGCATCCACTGCATCCAAACTCTCTATGCAATACCAGAAAAGTTTCTTTTTACTGGCAATATTACAGTAGTGTTTCTTGGATGTCAAATCGTTCTGTTCTGAACACTACCATGTTCCTGGCACAGCACTTATTAACACAGAGGCTTGCACAGGTACAGTGTTCTTCTTCCCCTGATCTTTGTCTTCATATATTTTAACTGCGGTGTCATTTTAATATTTGGTCTCATTTGTGTACCAGATTTTCCTTTTAAAGTCTTCTCGCAACGGATTTGCTACATCAAAATAAATGTGAAAGTGGCAACTTTTTATATATAATAACTTATCATTAGACTTTTTCCTCATGTAACACGCTTATTATACTCTGTCTATCAGTTCAAAGAATACAAACACAAAACTTATTCTATTATTTACAGTCTGTACGCTGCTTGAAGTGCATCGGCCACTATGTAAAGCGAGCATGGCTGATATAGGCATCGTTCTTATCCCTACCAATATCAGCAACACGTCATTCTCTGCACTTTTTTTAACTTAGTGGTTATAGTTCCAAGAGTGCTTTTTACCCCATATAAGTGCTGCATATGTGACAATTTATCAAATTACCACTGTATATAACTATCTGGTCAGTCATGTGCGTCCGACCATAATATTGGTTGCAAAGACCACCCATGTCGTGTAAATTTTATAATTAATTAATTTAATATTTTATTACCTCCGCCATTGAAAGCGTAGTGAGGTCCTTTACTTTTTATACTATTTGTAAATGAATAAATTTTTATGTTTTATGTTTTATTTCATTTTGTGTATACTTTTTTTGTATTTTATTCACGATCACACACTGTACATTGTACTAGACTTGAGAATAAATTCTATTCTATTTTAGTACCATATACATCTTTAATGTTTTTACGCCTTCGGTGTTTCGTGATTTTGTAAAAGTAACGCTCACTGTTTTGCTTGGGTTCAAAGATAGCCCATTTTTATACACCGACTTTTTACAATGTTCAGTGCAATTTGCAGTATCAGGTTAATACGGTTGCTCCAGACGTTCAAATTAGAAGGATGATGAGATCAGCAGCGTAGAATTATATTAATAACCGTAGTAGACCGTTGATGACAAGGCACCACAGAAGAAGCAAGAGATGTTTGCATCTCTCACAACATTATATGGAAAGGATGTGGGAAACCCTTTCCATATAATGTAATACTCATAGTGAAATTTTTAAGCACATGGTCCAACTTTTGATGAAAAGTGGTATTCCTCATCTTTTCATTGCGATATCAATGGAGGTTAAAGTGAACGCATTAAAGTTCCTTCAATATTTAGAAATGCAATTTCCTAACAGTAAATGGCATTTTTGCTACTGTAAACTGATGGTTCAGTAGCTGGGACTTTAGTACCTCGCTCTGTACTTTTGACTTAAGACTTTTTGCATTTGCACATTTGTTCAACGCAGAGCTTATAAAGTAAGTCTGCTGTAGTTGCAATAATTTATGCAAATTTCACTTTCTGTTATATGGAAGCATGCGTTATAAGATATGATACTTAAAGATCTATGATACTTCTTTTCATACCTCCAAAGCAGTGTTTCCCAACCAGTGTGCTGCGACTATGTCAGGTGTGCCGTGAGTCTGTTAACCTTCCGCTGTGAGTTTTTATATTACTTTATATTTGCAAATATAATTAATTTTTAGCTTTTAACTTTGTGAATTTAATTGTGTAAAATTGTAAGTGTTTTTTGGAATTAAGGAAAGAATGATTTTTTGCTAAGTCAATATTTTATAAATAAATATAAAAATGCCGCATAAAATTTTCTATTCATAAAGTGTGTAGTCTATAAAAAATGTTGAAAAATACTGATGTAACCTAACCTATTCTACAGATTAGAAAATGTGAACAAAAATGTTGCAGAAAATAAAACAAAAACGTCAAGAATGCCTTAGAAAAAGTAACGAAAGGTAAAAATATTGCTAAAAACATTGCTTGCATCGCCCAAAATTATCTCATTTAATTTTTTTGCTTTTCCCGCAAAAAGAAACAAAATGACAAGATATAAAAACATATAAACTTTTTCTATTTAGAAAATAGATGTATTATACTAATAGAGCAACTAACAAACAAATATACTGATAATAAGCCTGGTGTACTACAATTAACTGTCCAAAAAAAGTACATATTTTAAAATTGTTGGTAAAGATAGTTTCAATTAAAGTGTAATTGCCTTTACCAATAGTTTTATATGTGATCCGGTCAGCTGTTTTATATTCACCATAAAAAAATTGGATATTATTCCCTTTTACAAAATCAGCCAAAATCTTAAAAATAAAGATTTTCAATATTATCTTTAAATATCAAAATTCAAACATGAAATATCAAAATTCGTTCAGTAATATCTAAACTCGGCCATTAAATATTAAAATCCGGCCTATAAATCTTAAAATTCGAACGGTAATCTTAAAATCCGATAATATCAAATTCGGCCTTAATATATGAAACTCCTGCAAAATAATGAAAAAACTTGAACAGTAAATTTCAAAATCCGGTAATTCAATGACGAGATATAAATTTAAAAACCTGTATTTTAAAAGTTAAGATCCGGCCGATGATATCAAAATATAGCAATTAAATATCAAAACCAATAAACTTAAAATTTGTACTAAATTTGATTAAATATAAAAAATTTTAAATTCAATAAATAATCAAAATCTAGACAGTTAACTTAAAAATATTACTGTTAAATGTCAAAATTTAACTAATAAACTTAAATGGATAAATGTGGCCAAAAAATAAAAATCCGGCATAAAATGTCAAAATCCGGCCAATAGCATCAAAATAAAGCAATTAAATATCCAATCAAGATTAATAAACTTAAAAATTTAACTATTAAATATGAAAAATTTAAAATATCAAAATCCGACAAATTAAACGTCAAAACCCGAATGGTTGACTTAAAAATATGGCGAACAAATGTCAAATTTCAACTAATATACTTAATAATTTATTAGGCCGATAAATCTGGCAAAAAACTTAAAAATCCTGCTTTTGATATTTAATCCGGCGAATAGAATTAAAAAAAAAAAATAACAATCATTAACTTGAATTATTCCGTCCCAAAAGAATTTCAACATTCAACAAAAAAATCTGTTCATTTAATGTCCAAATTTGGCCAATAAACTAAAAATCTGGACTGTAAAAACTTTGAGAATAATATTAAAATAATATCAAAATTCGGCCGATAAGCTTTAAAATAAATGAATAAATTAAAAAATTCAAATTAAAAATCAAAATCTGGTCTATAAACTTAAACAATTTGTCAATAAATGTCAAAAATATACCAATAATTTTAGTGTTTTAATGTCTTTTTTACNAAAAAAAAAATCTTTAATGCCCAGCTGTTCGTAATTACAATTTTTTGTCGGCATTCTTATAGAACACGGCATTATCTACAACTCTCATGTACCCGTATTAACCCACCTAACTATTGCGCAAACTAAATTTTGGATTATAACCCCACCTGTGCTGTTTCTGCCAAAATAGTGCATCAGTTATGGACATAAGTTGTTATTTAGTTAGGTTAGGTTAGGTTAGGTTAGATTTGTTTAAAAGACCGCTGACCGCTATCATTCTTCGCATGGGGTACTATTTTTGCAGGAATATTGCAGATAGGAATTACATCCAATGATGAATTGTTTTACCTGGGCGGATGGCTAGGTTACATTAGTGAAAATTATTGGTCCGGTATTTGTTAGTATGGTGACTCACCTAGCCGCCAAACATGTGATAAAAATATTGTATTAGTAATAAACGTAAGTTTTGTATAACTAAATAGACTCCATAATGTCCTGCATAAGTTGAAACTCGAGTCGCGTTTATTTTAATTTTTAATAAATAAATAATTTTTGTGGTTAAAATGTATTGTAATTTTTGGTTTATTTATTTCTTATAATGAAGTACCACATAGTAGAGGTTGAAACCATCCTTTATTTTTTTTAAATAGATTTTTTAAATAGATTAAATAGATTAGGTTAAGATTTTTTTAAAAGACAATTCAGTTTTATTACCAGGTGGAATAATTTTGCAGGAACATCGCAGGTGAAGATAATTATTGCACAATTGCTGAACGGATGGGTGGATCACTATATTCATAACTATTGGTCCAGTGTTTGTTATTATGGTAAAATATGGTGTCTGGCCCAAAATTTGTCAATCATAAACTGTGCCTTGTGCAAAAAAGGTTGGGAAACACTGCTCTAAAGTATCACAACTTTTAAAGTTTCAGAAGACACCTTTTCATATCTTTACAGTATCACAACTTTTAAAGTTTCAGAAGAGTGTATTTACAATATAGAGGACGCCATTATTTACGAATAATACATACAAACATAATGAATAACAAATTTTTATGCCTTTTAAAGTATTTGAATATCTTTTATGAGCACAACACTGTTGTAGCTTACTATTTCTTTTGTTAATAAAATATTGTTTCAATAAAAAAACTTGCAAGATAAATAACAATTTTCTGCATTTTTATAAAATTTAAGCTAAAGATTAACTGTTTTTTTTTCCTAAGAAAAATAAATTAATAAAATATTTCAGAAGTAATTGGTCGTTACTTTATCACACTGACTTATTATTTCATATTATAATAATAAGTCAAAGTTAGACTGCTATCGGTCGAATTACAGTAAAAAATTTTTAGAGTAAAAGTAAAGTATAGATTTTTTTTAAGAACTGTGAAACTTAAATAATGCAATTTTAAAAAATAACAACTAAAAGCAAACAGTATAGATACATACCTAATATTATTTATCCTAGCTTTGTTAATATATTAATCAAAATAAAAAAGTGGTTTTAATAACAATATATTTTGTACTAAAATAACAATTGACTTTATACAAGTTAATACATTACACAAAAATAATTAATTTTCATTTAAAAAAATCTACATTTATATCCACAAAAGAAGTCAGAAAAAGTCATCTATCTATAAGTTTACTTAATTAGAAGACAAAAACATAAATATATTTTTTAACAAATTCTTCTACTACATTAATATATGATATTTTGCTATTTTAATATATTTATAATGTAGACATTTAAGATACATTTAAATATTATAAATTTATATAAATAAATTTGCAAACATCCTTGCAAAAACTATGACACTTACACATTCATATCTCAGTCATTTTTATATAATCCATAGAAAATAATTTCTGCTATATATCCACATCCTTTAAATAAAAATAAAAAAGAAAAGAAATAATTTGTAAAATTACTTTAAATGGAAATGTTCTTATCACAAATTTTAAAACTTAAAAGCAAATATGATATGCAAATATTATCCTGAAAAGCTTAATTTTAAAATATAAACATTTTCCTAACATTTCAATTGCACATTTAATTAAGAATATCTACAGAAGATTTATTGTTACATGTGCAAACAATTTAGAACTAGTTTGGAAGATGCCTAAAACGTTTGCACATTTCATTATCTACCTAGCTAATACAGACATTTTAAGCTACAACATTATTTTGTGAATAGCTAAAAATGCAATCACATTTTATTAGTTATGTGATATGAATTCGAGAGTCATGAGATGATATTCTATTTTGAAAAACTTATTAATTATAATTGAACACCACATTTTACATCGAAATCTATTTATAATTGCATTGGCAAATAAATTATTAAGACCCTGCATTAATAACAATGTTTTAAATTAATTATCGTTTTAAAATTGAATATCAAACAATTCACTTGTAAATAACTAAATAATCCTTAATGAATATGTATTTCCAATTAGACTTCGATTTTACCAATCAAATTATAAAATAATTTCCATGCAATTTGATGCTCCAAATTACAATAGACACCTACTTGATGATATGGATGGATGCGTTAATTTAATTAGTAAGTTAATGAATTATAAATCAATACGTGAATTTATTTGAAAGAACGTAATAATAGATTTATTTAATGCTGGTATTGTTATTGGCAACCTCAATGGAAGATTCTGATTGTTCCGTTGTATAATACTCTGTCGTAAATTCTTCGGTATCATTTTGAGCTTCAGCGTCGGCGAAAAGAACGTCGGGTAGCGATCCACCGGATTCTGCAAGTTCTTCGGGAACTTTTTCGACATCCTCGGTTGTCTCAGCATCCGTTGTTGTGATTGTTGTTGGAGTTTCTGTTGTATGAGTAGGTTTGGTGAACGGAAGCGAATCCATATTGGCAAATAAAACTTTGTCTATGTAGAACATCGTTCCTAAGTTGTATACAAAAACTTCGCTTTCAACTATATTTGCGTTATTTATGGTTACATTATCTGTAAAATAAAAAACAATATATTAATATGCAGTTTTAGTTTTAAAATAATTCTTTCTATAAAACCGATGTGCTACGTTATCAGATGAGTAAGATGTTCGAACATAAATTAATCAGATACAATTTGAATGTTTAGATATATTGATTGAAACTGATACAATCATATACAGGGATATCGACTACGACTGAAGATTTTTAACACTTTAACTGTTATGTGTATCACTGAGCATACATACCAGGAAGGTAAATATCGCCGCGTGAATTTTTTCTATACACAGTCAAAGGAACACATTGAGCTACGTGTATAATCAAATAGCACATTTTATGTCCATTTCTTATAAGATGTTCTTTGTCGTAGTCTGAGGCAACATGCAAATGAACACAAACATTTTATAAATTTTTTAATTTTTTTATCCAAGATTAACACATAACTGCCAAGAGTACCACTGAGTATTCGTGGCCCAAAGAGACAATTTCCAAATTCGGCCGCGGCACTTAAAGTGTTAAATAATTTCCCCAACAAATCTAGGAATTTTACAATGTTTATTGTTGTTATGATAATTTACGGCAATGTAAACCGAAATTTAGTATTATATCAACGTAAATGATCTATTTTTCGTTTTAAGTTTCATTAGCGAACATTTTACGTAACAAAAACGTAACTATAAACGTAAATACAACGTTTAAAGCTACGGTCTATCTACTGCGTTTTAAAGGCGTGAATAAACGCAACAACAAATCGCACAAGTCACAACCAATCTACTGGCGAAATTTAAAATTAAATTTTGAACAGTTTTAATTAAACATTGCGTAACTGTAGAAAATTAAAATTTCAAAAATTTAAAAGCGCTATTGTAATTTATAAAATTAATAGCCCCCGAGTTAAGTAAATACATAAAAAACTTAAAACAATTTGTTTTTTGTTGTTCAAATTAATCTACACTAAATTTAGATATCTCATGTATCTTTAGGCACATAGAAGAGTTCAGTTGTTATTTTTCAAAGTTTTAATGGTAACTCAACAAATGAGAAGTACAGAACAGCGGTGCAATTTTTTTTTCATTTCAGATATCCCATTTTGTGTAAAAATTTGCCGCAACCCCTGGATATAAGCAAACATAATATTTGTTTAAGAAAACTTTATATCTTTTATTGTCATATACATTTTTTCGAGGGGAAAATCACTAATACGACAAAATCCCACATAGTTCTAAGTAATTCACAAACATTTAAAATTATTAAATAAAAACAGTTTCAGAAAATTGTATAAAAATACACCAAAAAAAATCACACATTCTAATTAGTTAAAAAATCACATAAAAATTAGCCAATTAAAAAAAACAATTCTATGTACGTATGCAATAAAATTCTTCAGTAGTTACCCCTAAAAAAATGCACAAATTTGTATGAAATAAAAAAGAAAAAACAATATTTTCTAAAATAATGTAACATTTTGACAAAATTTTGTCTACGATAATATTATGTAAAATTGTGTAGAATTTATAATAAATCGATAAAAACGTGCGTCGTTGCGCATAATGGCCAACCAAAACTCGAAATATTAGTAGCTTCCATATTATTTCGGGTATAGACTGCATAATTAGCGTGTTTGTATGATGCCCGGCCAATACAAATAATGGCCGATTTCTGACTGGCCGTAACATATAGATACATTAAAATCATTACGATTAAAATTCACTTCCTGTGACTACAATCTTCTCCCCTTTTAAACATTAACAAAGCACACACACGTTAAATAAATATTACTTTGTATATTATAATACACGAAGTATGATTGTATTAAAATCAGAGATTAAACACAAAACTCAGAATGTAGCCGTCGGTATTAAGGACGTTTCGTTTTCCCTTTGTTTAAAATATCCGAGTATATATTAGTTTTAATAAATCCCCACATTATATCAACCCCATTGCATATTTAAACCGAGCCGCGCGGGATATATTTGCATTGCTGATCACAAATGTATGCATACAATAGTAAAGTGGATTTCCCAGGAAGAAATCGAATACATTTTGCAACAAAAGAGGACGATTTTTTATGAAAATACAATTCAGTTGATATGGAATACGAGAGACGGAAAAGGGATTGTAATTTAATACTATGCATTTTATTTAAATGATATGTTATAAATAAATGCACATTCATTTGAATTTCATATACGTTAACTATAAAAAAATAATAAACTCTTAAAATAATTTAAATTTGATATTATATCAAGATAGTTTATTTATTTAAATGATATGGTTAGTGGGGTTAAAATGCGGTTTGGGGAGGAAATAATAGAGGTGTTAAAGTTTACAAAGACGTTTTGAAAGGAGGAACAAACATTTATGTAAACAGTATATACAACTTTAACAAACTTTTGAGGACAACCACCCTTGAGAATTTTAAATCACTACAGCTAAGCATTACAAAGTTATATATTATACAACTATCGCTATTTTATATTTGATTTAAATAAAATATAAATAACTAAAAAGATTCGCCGTCGACCTTCAATACATTTTTACAGATCTCTGATTGTCTGGTGTTGTGGTGTAACTTGGAAGGTTACCGTTTTATTATACGAGTCCATTCCATAATTTTATTTTATTTTGTCGCTAAAATACTACTTTATGCCCGTGGTACATACAGCGTTTTATTTTATATTAAAATAATTATTTATCTCGAAGTCCTTCAGCCGTATTAAAGGTAGGTCTGTCTGTATTGAGTCGAGGCTTGTTACTCTAGGAATTTGCCTTCGATATCTAGAGCGCCAACAATGTTCCCCACTGGCGAATGGTAGACGGGGGTCATGCGGTCACCCATCCAATTGCTGACCGTGCCCAACGTTGCAAACATTCGACATTGGGCGAGGTTAATTATTTAAAATTGATTAAATTTAAATGCAATTACATAACGATGAGAAGATTATTTGGTTTATGAATTAGATAAACTGATACATCTACGTTATTTATATTTTCATGGAAACGGTTCATTGCCTTTCAAATTATTTTTAATTAAATACAAAGATTAAGATTATCAAGTTAAATGACATTAAATTGATAGATCTACACTATTTTTATAACCTATAATAAGACGTTTGATTCTATTTGAATAGTGTAGCTTCTAGATTATTTAATTGTTAGGAACTTCATAGCAATGAAACCACAAAATCCAAATTGCGCCGGCATTTTTGTGGCACTAAATAGATTATAGCGCTTAGCGTCAGGCTTTAAACAATTCATCGAGCCATAATCTATTTTTAAGCCTTTCATAAATAAACAATTATAATTTAAATTTATCACTATCAGTTTCTTTTACACGTTATTATTGTTTTGATATAATATTCGCATAAAATTATGTAGATGCTTGAATTAAACAGAAGTATTCATCTTAATATCATATTCATATAGATCTCATTCATATTTATAAGAAAATGTGTGTACCCTAAGGCAATAGAGCAGACTATTTTCGAAATAAACCGTAAAACCTTTTAACTATTGTATAAATCTATTATTTTTGTCATTTTTATGTGTAGAGATTTTAGCTCCTTAAATAATGAACAAATTTAACATCATGTAATTGCACTCCGCACGGTAGCTTAATGAGATTTATTTCTAAGACCAACCATATAAAGTTCCGGAAATTATGAACTCTAAAACAACAACGCATATGAACTTTTGTTCGCAATTAAACTTGGTATATTATCGTGGTAAAATGCAGACATACATTATTGCTTTATATTATTTTTTCTATATTGTATTAACATATTTATTTTATTATTCTATATTTCATTATATAACTCATTATTTAATTCTAATTTAAATGCAAGCTTTTGATTGGCTTAGACAGGCTTATACAAGCGAATTGATAAATGATAATTAATATGATTATCGTTTGTGTTTTTGACGTTCATGATGACCTTACTAAAAATCAAATCAGGCGTTGAGAGTAAAATATAATATTAATATTAATGTTTGTAATAAATAAAACGTTATAGTATTTTTGTTTTTGTTTAATGAAATAATCTTGACAAATACAACTCATGTATTTTAATGATTATCAAAAAATTGTTCTCTTTTTCTAGATAAATTAGGTTGCTTTAGGAAACTACAGACGGGTTAGAGCGCTCTGTTGGTTTCCAAGCAACATAATTTTTCTCTCAAAATCAAACAAATTTAAAATTCGATAATAAATAATCCACTTGTTGTATTACTAATGATAATTGCATTCTTACATTACAAATTAAAATTTTTTAAAAATATTACCGATAAAATTATCAAATTTTTATAGAATATGACAAAATCTATATATCTGTATGTTTTTTTATTATTATTACAATTTTTGTATTTAGGTTATTTAACGCAATAATTACCTTTTTTAAGGTCAATGCTATCTAATATACCAATAATCCTAGATTCAGCACAAGTTATTCAATTCAATCATCATTATTATTATATTTATTATGCTATAATAGTATTCCGCAATTACAAGATGATATTGATATAAGTGAAATAAAGTTTAAAATACAGATTTATTGAAGCCCATAGAACGATTTAATCCAAAATTTTTAAATCGATTATCAAATTTCCCTGCACATTAGATCTTCCAGAAAGTATTCTAGTATCGATATATTCAAATAATATTACCGAACATTTTTGTGCTTATCAGACATAATCAGGTTTCAGGTTCGATTAAAAACAAATAATTTATATTAAGATTTATATTTGTTGGGTTTTACTTAACAAACTCTAATTCATGAAGTTTATTGAAGTTCAGATATCATATATTGCAATTTGTTTTTATTAAATGCTTCTAAAAAAACAACCGTACAGGTACACGTACCCAATTACAGAGTTAATAATAAAATAATACTATAATTAAATAGAAATACAATAACTTAAAAAAATAAAAATTAAAAAAAACAGTTTGGTAATGATAATAATAATAATATTCCTTTAATAAAACAGTATAGCTTAGATTTGAAGTCTTGCAAAGAATGAATAAAGATATCTCAAGTGGCATACACTATTAAATATGTGACATTTTATACATCGGTGAATGATAAGCAATATTACTATTTTTTTAAACATAAAATAAACGCTCA
>JARJEC010017950.1:0-14285 GCA_030264575.1 Tachinus sp. AB-2021
ATAACTATTGTTTATATAAATCTGAATAAACCCTGTAAAAATTGTAGTCCGGTAAAGTATTTTAATACAGTACAGTTTCTTTTTCCGAACTGAAACTGTTGGTTTGGTAAGCTTTTTGTTTTTAATTTTTTTGGATATAATCTCCTACAGACTGACGAGTATTTACAGCCACGACGATTTAATAATTTGCAGCTATAAAAGAACACGGCGTTTTATGAACGTTAAATAAAGTAGCGTTGTTCTGAACATGTTCGTAAGATGGCATGTATTTTCATTGCTGTGAATTATTTGAGTTTTAAGTCTTCACATTACAATTGTTTGCTTGCTAATTTAACAACAATGTTTATTTTTTTACAAAATGTTTTTATTTTTTTTTTAGATCTCTGGCTACACAAGTTTCAGCACAACACGAACAAAACCTCGACAGTTGCCTTCGGAAGTTGGATCAAGATGTCCGCCGATCTGGTCGAATATCCCGTCGTGACATTGAAGATGTTCTCGAAGAAATCCGAAACACACGCTCAGCAACAAGCTCGCAATCACTCCTAGTCATCCGTTGTTGCGGCAATTTGGTACCTGAAGAACTTCCAGAAATCCGAACACAATTGGTCCAGGAAATATGGAACACTTTAAGAAAATTAAACGTCCCAATGGACATATCACATTACAACGCTTTATTGCGAGTTTATTTGGAAAACGAGCACGAATTCTCACCGACGGAATTTTTAACCGAATTAGAAAGCAAGGGAATCGAAGCAAACCGTGTCACCTATCAACGATTAATATCACGTTATTGCCAAATTGGTGACATAGAAGGTGCCACCAAAATATTAGAATTCATGCGCGAGAAACAATTGCCCGTTAATGAAAACGTCTTTAACGCTCTAATAAATGGCCACTCGCAAACCGGCGATATGGATTCGGCACAAGGTATCCTCGCCGTAATGATGCAAGCCGGGCTTGAACCTTCCGCCGATACATACACTACTTTATTATGCGGATTTGCACGCAAAGGCGATTTAGACGCAATCGAAACATTATTAACAGAATGCGAATCTAAAGAAATTTATTTATTAGATAAAGATTATTTGGACATAAGCTATTCTTTAGCGACAAATGGCCACGAACAACATCTACCGGCAATACTCGCAAAAACACGCAAGGCAATAGGTTACAATCAGGACGCGATTAATATAATTCTGCGACTTATAAATCACGGCCAGGACGATTCCGCTTATATGATTTTAAAGAGCATGCCGCGCAACACCAAACCGGACGGATCCTTACAATCTACCGGCACGTTCTTTCTACGTCACATGATAAAATCTAATCGACCAATTGAAACCATATTTAAAGTAATTGAAAATTTGGAAACTGAAAAGATGATCGAACGGCCGTTAAGCTTTGCCACCGAATGCAGCCTGCAGATGGGAAACGAAATTTTGGCTTATAAACTATTAGAGAAAATGAAACAGCAAGGGATTCAGATTAGGAACCATTATTTTTGGCCGTTGATTTTGAAGAAAATTGATGATCCGACAGGCGAAGCAATTATCAACGTGTTAATTGAAATGACTAAATTTGGAATACATCCGAGTGCAGAAACGATTCGTGAATATGTCATCCCTAATCTCCAAGGCAAAAGCAGTGATATAATTGCTAAATTGCGTAATGCGAATATTTCCATTGGGTCGGCAGCTTGTAGTTTGATTTATTCACTTCTACAAAAAAACGATATTGAAGAAGCCGCTTTAATTATCCAGCGTGTTACTGCGTACTATAATCCTGAACAAATTAGGAAGCCATTGACAGCTGCTTTTTATAAGACGAATGATGTAACTTCCTATATAACAATCGTCAGACATGTTTATGAAAATCTGGATAGGAAGCAAGAAATCGAACATGACGACAATATACCTGATAAGAATGAAATTGTCGGGAAATTTATAATGGATTTGGCCTTTCATAGTCGGCAATTTACAGAAGTAAGTCAATTTTTATTATAATTAACTATCTGTCAAACGTTATTCATTTTGGTACAATACCATCTCGCCGTTCAATATTTTATTATGTTTTGAAAATAGTTATTTTGTCGGTGAATTTCAGAAAAATAATTAACCATCTGCTGGGCACACCATAGAATTTAAAACAAGCGGGTGTGCTGTGGCGTTTTGCCTTAAATACGAATTACGATTTTAATGAATTGTATGCTCATAAAGATTATTAAAATTTAATAAAATATTTTATACATTATCAATATGGGAATACTATACTAAAAATGCTCAAACGGTAATATTTGTAAAGGAAATGTAAAAAGTGAGGTTATTTCCCGTGAAAATTAATCAAATCTTGCAATAGTAGGATGGGTAAATAAAAGTTAAAAGGTGAATTAAAAATTTTTTTTACAGGTTGCTGAAAGCATATTGACAGCATTGGTAGGACAAGGTTTAAGCATAAGCACAACGACGGCCGAAAGACTACAAGAAAAACTAGGTGAAAAACTAACACCGGAAATTTCAAAATTACTTGGCCAACTTTCATCAGGCGAACTAACACCAACATTGATAGAAAAAAAACTTCCATCGTACACACCCTACCATCAAATGAATATACCTCAATTGGAACGACTAATACAAAATTTAGAAGCGAAACAACAAGAAACAATCGGTTTGAAACGACAGCTGCTCAATTTATACTATCGTGAAAAGGAATTGGAAAAAATGCGAAACTTGTACAAAAGCATGGAAGGAAATCCTGAATTTAAATACACCACCGGAGTCTACGCCCAATTAATGGACACCTGCGCTTACCATGAAAAATACGATGATACAATGGATTATTTACAAAAAATTAAAGAATTAGATCCGAATTTTAATTTGGACGAATCCAAACTGATTCGTGTGGTGACTGTAATGGTCAAAAATGACCGACTTGATCAGGCTTTGGAATTTTTAAGTAAACCGTGCCAACGTAAACCCGAAGATAGAAATTTCAACTACAACTCACTTTGTTGGAGGTTGTTGAATAGTTTGGCTGAACTTGGCAAGGCCGATGATCTCCAAAAGCTATTTGATGTGTTGGTGCAGAATGAATATTTGGAAATTAATAATGTAAATTTGGGATCGTTGGTTAAAGTCCATTTGGTTAATAAGGATGTGGATAAAGCTCTCGAAAAATTCGAATGGTGTTGCCATCAATTTAGAGCCACGCCTTGGAAGAACGAGTTGGCTTGTCAATTGATTCAATTGGAGGATGCAGAAAAATTGCAAAAATTGACCGATTTAAGCACATCTGTACATGGAGAAATTAACAGTTTGTATGATCTTGTGTTTGCTTTCGTTGAGTGTGGTCGGATTAGGCAGGCCAGGAAAATTTTGGAAACGCCAGGATTGCAGAATAGACCAGGGAGAATCAACAATGCTTGTCAGAGATATCAACAAGAAGGTAAAGTATTCACATTATTGGGGCCAGTTTTGAAATGTGTTATTTTAACGTAAGCTGTATCCACACGGTATCGAGGATAAATATGGCAAGATAACGACTATTACATTTTAAAAATAAATTTGACTACTAACGGCATTTGTATTAATCACGTAAGGTTTTAATCTTTTACCTTGCAGTATGATAATTAAAAATGAACTATCCAAATTAAAATTGTAGGTCAACTCAACTGTCACTGTTGATTCTAGTTTACTTGCCCAATTTCTGTCCGTTAGTACAGTTTACTTGACGTCATCACTAATGGTGCATATTTAACCAACTTAGATAGGTGGTGTTGCCATGGTGACGACGATATCTTGTTTATATAATGTGCATTTTTTACAACCAGCTTATTTGACGCAATTATTTAAAGATAGATCTGCAAACAATATTAACAATACATTCTTAATTTGAATAGCTTATTGTCAAAGTAAAAATATACCAAAAGTTTATATATTGACAGGTATGGTTAAACCATTGGAAGGACTTCGTGATGCCACTAAAGATTTGAACCACATTGACCGCTCAGACATATATTACCAACTCCTACTTAGTTACATCAAACAAAAAGACGTTGATAAATCTCTCTCGTTATGGACGCAAATGCAGGAAGAAGATTTACCTTCATCCGACCAATTCTTAGCCGAACTGGGCACATTCCTCCAATCAAACAACGTCGATGTTCCTTTTGCTATTCCAGCCACAGAACCTATTAAACCGATTCCTAAAAAAACAAATGCGCAATCACAAACTCATCAACTTCAAGCACCTGTTAGGAAAGACCTCGCAGTATTTAGACAAATTCTTAAGGCTGGTGATTTAGACAAAGCGATTGAAATCAAACGCACCTCAAATGAAACTTTTACGACGACCGATGTATCGTTACTGATTGAAAAATTGGTACAAAATGAGAGACAACATGAGGCGACGAAATTAACGAATGAAATGTTGGAAAAGGGAGTGGTGCCACTGACACGAGTATTCAGATTTCTTTTGAATAAACTGGCAAATACCGGTGACATTCAAGCTATCGAAGAAATTGGTCTCAAAATCGATTCCGAGGTTAAGAAAATGGTTTCATTCGATAATAGAATATGTCATGCAAATTTGGTTGCGGGAAATGCAGAAAAATATTTAACTAATTTAGAGACTGAAATTGATGGAGCGAAGGATGCCGACTTAACAGCAATCGGAGAGAAATTTCCCAGAGGTGGAGCTGTTGGTATTTTGGAACGTCATCCAGAATTATTAGAAAGATGTAAGTAATTTGTTTGATATTTGGCAGGGAAGGGGAAGGAAGAACGACATTCACAAGTTTGCAGAAACTATTAGAATTAATGAAATGATCTCGAACAATTTAGAATTAATTACATTGAAGATTTCCACAAACCAATGTGGTTGTGGTTTAAAACAACATATGTAATATAATACTAGAAGCAGTTGGGAACAGAAATCTTACATGTTGCTGTAGACCGCAAACGTGTTGGTTTGCAAAGAGCTTTGTTCTTTCATTTGAAAAATGCTCTAGCATATATTAAAAGCATAATGCTGGATTGTACCAACAAATAATCAATCAAAACTGCAGTTAACTGAAAATTTTTGGATCACTCGAATGGATGTTTTTAATTTAAATCAAGCAATAAGCACATTGCTTGTAAAATTATGCCGTTAATTATTGTGCAAAGATCATATAAAATTGTTATACGAAGGTCATACAACAATTTTATAAGATATTTTGCCCGTTATCTAACGACGTAATTTAACAATCACCTTTACTCAATCTTATCACGATTTTATACCATCTTTACTCGATAACTAATAACATCATTTAACAATGACTTTTCCCCGATAAATAATGGCGTAATTTATCAAGCAATGCGCTTTTTAATCAATTCCATTTAAAACATCTATTTGTAATAACAACTTCTATTGATATTGAGGTTAGAAAAATGTTAAATAATTTTTTTAAATTAAAAAAATTTTCCTAAAAAATATCTTGTATCAATTAACTATTTTTGCTTTTAGATGAAACCGTAGCTATTAAATATGCAAAACGTGGTATAATAGCTCCAGTGAACGTGCTATGGTCGCATTACTTCATCAACAGCAATGAAACAAAAGCTGAAGAAGTATGGCAGGGTTATCTCCAAGGTGCCCCCAGAATCATGTTCCAACGTGTAGTGCAATACGCCAGAGAAACCAACGATGAAGTATTAACTGAAAAATTAATAGAACATTTAAAAACTAGCAAAGTAACAGACGGAGCTTTGGGTAATGCGTACAGCTGCCTTCTCGATGTATTAGTAACAAAAGAAAAATACGCAGATGTAATAACGACTTTCGAATCAGCATTAAAATCCGTATCTTTAGAATATATTAATAGAACAGCGGTACTTCGAGTCAAAGATGCGCACGAGAAATTAAACAAACCTTTCACTTATATCGTACCACCTAAAAATAATAAAGTTTCTAGTAGTAGTAACAGCAGTTCGAGTGAGGAAGAGGCTAGTAAAAAACAGAAATGAATCGCAATCGTTTAGATGTTGTTAGTATACCATTTGTATAAAAATAAGTAGGCAAATATTTTTATTTTTCACCTGTAAAAAGTATATCATGAAAGTAATTTGAAGGAAAATGTTATTGCCTGCTTGTTTTCTTATCTCCGTAATTTTTAAAGACTAATGCATTTATAAATTGATTCGTACTGATTGTTAATTTCCTTTTAAGAAAATGTACTATTTAGTTTTTAAAAATTACAAATATAAATTAAGTCCGTTTATTAAGCTTTATCATATACCAATGATTGTTGTTTATTTTTTAATAAAAATGTAGCTTAGTATATACAATTTCTGGTTAATTACAGTACAACCAACATATCCTGGATTATGAAAGGCATTTTCGCATAATAGTAAATTACGCATAACATTACAGAGGTCTAGAATATACTCGACAGACAAAAACCAGTACTGGTTTTGTTTCTGAACATACTCAAGAGCAGGGTGTGCACACATGAGGCTAGTGAGAGCCGCAATCAGATTTTTTTATATTTGATAGTCGCACATTGATACAATAATTAATGATGTTTTGATTTCACGAACATTGTGAAGCACAAAGATTTGCAGCAATATGTTTTGTCAAAAGTCGAAATAGTTTGGATATTGAGTTTCGAAAATTTAATCAGCATTTTCGTGCAGCATTTGCAATGCCTGATCTTCTTTTATCTCTGAAAACTTTTAATACGAGCCGCACTTCACTCAATAAAGAGTCGCATGTAGCTCTCGGAGCCGCATTTGCTCACCATTGCTCTAGACCTCTTGTGTTATGTGTCCTTTTTATGTTGGTTATACTATAATTAAGTAAGTTTTTAATTTGACAAATTTAACGAGCTAACCATATAAGCTGCGTTGAGATTTAATAAATTAAAAAGGGTAGGGTTTATGCATTTTAAAGGCATTTATAAAAATGGGGGTTTATTAAGCCCAGCAGCTCTTAACAGATCAAAATATTGGTTAAAAAGGCATTAATTTTTTAATTTAATCTCTGCCTATTGTTATCTGAAATTTTACCGCTAATTCAGGAAGTCTAACCTGAATTATTGGTTTCTTTAATGTGCATTTAACATCTAAATAGTTTGCGGACCTAGAGTTTTTCCGAAAGAAAGTGCTTGAAGCAACGTTTCCTTATCCTGAAAAAATCGACCTTCCAAGTAATGACTATCTGGACTCGAAGACAGGATGCCTGGAACAGCAGTTGGCACACTAACCACTTGTGTTTCACAAAATACCTATTATTTATTACTCATACTATAAAATTTAGAAAAAAATCAATGCAAAACTTTTGGGATAGTTGAGTCTGACACTATGCAATTTATTATATTAAAAGTTGTACATTTTATTGATATACGGAATTTCATTAGATGAATTTAAAATAGCAGCCAATGAAAAGCCGTATTTCAATAAACTTCTAATATAATAAATTGTGTCGAACAAGCATTAGAATCAAAACTGACCATGTTACATTTTTAGGGGCAATGATGTAAAACATAAACATAAACGTAAAATGAGTTCTGCACATAGTTAAATTCACAGTACAGTCTTTTACAAGCCATTCAAATTTCCATTTGCAAATTGCATTAAAAACGATTTTTACTTATAATGGTTTTTAACCCTCCAGTAGTGCGGGTTTCATCCGCTACTTTTAAAATTGCTACCGCTATATACAAGGTTGCGTATTTCAATACCTTCATAAAATATAATGACCAACATTAAATGTATATATGCCGTGTTGATAATGTGTAGTTTTTAACACAATTAAGTATTTTTGCATTGGATGACATATCGTGCGGATGCTTACGTTATGATAATTAAATAAATAGTTAGTCTTTTTTAATTGAAACAAAAACAACAAAAAATGTTTATTCTCGTTTATTTCCATTTTTTTACTGTTAAAAAAAATATTTTCAACAGAAATTCAAGTTTGAAATTATCTAAAGATTTTTTTAAATATTGAAATGATAAATAAATAATTGATAAATCAAAAACAACATTACTGGTGTGTTCAAAAAGATGTTGAAGGACAGTGAAATCTCAAGTTGCAGGCACCTCCAATAAGCAGACAACTCCTATAACCGTACACATGCATGTGTTTATTTAACTTTCTTTTAAGCGGAACTCTCTAACAAGCGGACAAAATCAGTTGTACCTTCAGTGAGATTTCACTACAATAACTTTAAAATACGAAAAAAATAAATGTTTGTTGGCAATAAATTAAAAAACATTTTGGATGACGATTGTCTTCCGCACGACCATTGTCTTATAGAAAGCAGCGCGACTATTTGATATTTAATGACTTATTAATAATGTTATAATATTAAAAAAACATAAAAACATAAATGTATGTTTAGTTACTTTGTATCACATTTGGTTTGTTGATTTTATGTTCAATTTGAATGTTTTAAGGTGCAAAAGCGGAGAAGTCCAGATTCTTTCGTAAATATCTATAGTTTTCGATAAATATAAAAAGCGATTCTACATTTTTTAAGGAAATTTTGATGAAAGTTTCCCATATTTCAGACTAAAGGTAAATGTGTGACAGTTTTCAGCGTTTTATTCAAAAGTAGGTGGTCCGTTTTGATTCTAAACGCCTCGAATTGGATTAAAACAAGTCTGTCGGTATGTTTTTGAGTGTGTTTTATACTATTTTATGTGTTTTGACTTATTTGTTTACATATTTAATTAAGAACATTATATTCAGTACATGTAATTAGCAATTTATATATATATTTTTTTTTTCTCCTTAGGTCGTTCATCAAGCAAGTGTCTTTGCACTACGGTCCTGATGGTCCTATTGTGAAGGAAACAATTTATACTAATTTGTTTGTTTATGTATCACATTAGTGTCTCTAAGTAAACGAATGGGGGATCAACTGCTTATTAGGTGACATCTAAACCACTAAAAACTAGCAAAATTAGTGAAGTTATTTATGACTTAAATTTAAATGATCACAGATCATACCCATGACTAATAAATCACTATCAGAATTATTACAATTTTTGTTTGGTTACGACCAGTTTAAATTCATAATATAAGATATTTGAAATACAATTTGAATTTAGAAATTATAGTTTTATAATCGACATGTTCCACCTAATTGAGCAAAAGCATAGTTAGTTATAAATTATTTTAATTAATTCATTTATGACAGCGTCATCGGTTGTAATTTCTAATAACTAAAAACGATTTGATCTCTTCCCAAATTCAAATTTGTGAGAATGTGACATTCCAGATATGTCAAAATACAAAAAAAAGTGCGTGTGCTGGGACCAATAAAGTAAAATTTTAATTAAATTTCGATTAAAAACGCGCAACATTAACTAAATGTGTTTAAATGTATATCAAATTGAAATGGGTGTCTTATGAAGTAGAGACTTGAGTGGACCCGGTAGACCCCGAGCAAATGCTGGCAGAAAATCAAAAATCAATGGATGGGCTTTTTTGAGATGCTGGAATAGTGGAAACATTGCAACTGTCGCTATAAAAGTGCCCTAACAAATTTGATCTGTGGCTTTTACCTTAGAAGACTAACGTAAGTAAATTTGACTTTGTTTTTAATGACTCCAATTTTCTAATTATGCGTCTTGTCGGTTCGGCAGTGGTTTCTCCACCCCTTTCTTAAAATAAAAATAAATTTTTAATTTTCCTTTTGGTCTAAACTGTGCTACATTTGAACACGTTCACTGCTCCACATATCCCCGGGGATATATATGTATTGCGTATACCTCCAGTAATATTTTCCAAACTGTCATAACTTACGATTTCTATAAAATATACAATTATCAATATATTTAAACATAACATGTAGCCATTTGAAAGTTATTAAATTTAGTTATCTTATACGTGATATATTGATACACATCGCCGGGGATATGTACCGCATATGAGTAATGTATGATTCAATCTGTGCGGTATGCTCATGTCCCCGGGAATTTGAAATTATGTAATACAAACCAACCCGGATTCTAATATAAATAATTAATTCTAATTAAAAAATAGTTAAATATAGAGCCATTTATTTTAAAATTATGTTTATGTATTATTTTTGAACACATATATTATATTTGCACCCCGCTCTATCAGAGTGTAGTTTATATAACTATATAACAGATTCTAGCAAAAGAATCGAGGAAATTCAAGTAATTTTTATTATAAATATATATTTATATGAGTATTTACATATCCCCGAGGATATGTACCGCACCAGAGTAATAACCAAATACATATCCCGGGTATATGTATCGCAGTCAAAAACAAAGAATGAATTTTACTGCCGGAGCTCAGCCAGCAAAGACACGTCATATTCACGTCATTTTTTGGTCATAGATTACGTCATTATGACCTAAAACATGACCTAAAACATGACGTAAATATGACGACAAAAAGACGAAAATATGTCAAGGACGAAAGACGTAATTTAGAAACGTGAAATTGACGTAACTTAATGACGTGAAACAGACGTCAGAATTTGACGTAAATAGACGTGCTGGTATCTTTTCAATAAACTATCAATACTTGAATGCGTAGTAGCTGGCGATAGGACAATCGAATGTTTGTTATTTAAAAAAATACAATTATTTTAACGTACTTTTCGGAGTTCTGCCTTGTTTCTCAGCGCTGGTGGGCAGAAGAGGAAACGTACGCTAAAATAAATGTAATTTTATAAATAACGAGCGGTTGCGCGGTTGCCAGCCCACTACCCATTCCAATATCGAGAAAAACGTTACATCAAATACTTTTATTAATACTTTCAACCAAAAAAACACGTTATTCGCTGATGTGTATTGTGCGTTATTTTGCTGCTGTATAATAATAAATATTCAAGCCTTTTTCTTTTAACTAATTTCACTGAATATCCGAAGTTATTTCATCTTCACTTAATTTTTCGGCCAACTACTGATAAAAATAGCAATATTGGTATTATCACCATCTTCAAACTCAACGCCATACCCAGTGAGTGAGGTTAGGTTCTCAAGACATGCGGATTGTGATTGTGTGGTGACATGTGTGTAAGATAGTTACAACAAAGGCTAATAGAGTGCGCGTTACTAAGTTGGACGTAAAACGTACGTCAACATGACGTCGGAAATATGGCGTCTTAAAAATGGCACAAAAAATACGTCGTTATGACGATAAAAATTATGTCTATTAGACGTCAGCTATTGGTCATCTAACGTTATAAACACGAATATCAGCAAAAAATGACGTGAATATGACGTGATTCTGCTGGCCGGGAGTGAACGTGTTAATGGTGAATTTATCCAAACGATTTAGCATTAGTAAGAAATTTAGTATGAAATATAACTTTAGATATAGATGTAATAAATTCTCAGCCAGCAGATACACGTCATATTTACTTCATTTTTGCTCATACTGTACGTCATTATGATTTTACTGCCGCAGCCAAGCCAGCAACGTCAAATCACGTTAATTTTTGGCATAGATTACGTCATTATGACCTAAAACATGACGTAAATATGACGACAAAAAGACAAAAATCGGTCAGGGATCAAATACGTCACCAAGAAACGTGAAATTGATTAATAGATGTGCTGGTATATATTAAATGAACTCTTATCAAAGCTTTCAACCAATAAAGTGTTCATAATTAATGACTAATTAACATCACAATCTTAACCTATAATATTAATAGCACTTTTTTGCGACTCTATTAGTTTATTAATGTAAAAATGAATTCTAATAATGGATTAATGTGCATACTACCGGAATTTTGAATATCATATAACCTATAAACATAATCTGTACTGGTGTATATACAAGCAAATGCGCCAATTAATTTTGCGATATATTAATCGTAGATAAAGTGTTGTATTCAACTAGCGGCAATGTCAATAACTCACTTATTGGTTACATGAATTTTCATCCGGCGTGATTTATTGCAAACATTACCGCTCGTTATATAATATGCTATTATTTAACTAATTATTACTTTTCATTAAATAATATTCAAAAACTGCAATCTGTTGACCAAAGCTGCAACTACAATTGATTTAATTTTTATTGACATATGAAATTTTTCCATAAATAATACAACAAGCTTTAATTAATAAAATTTGACAAAAAAAGCACATACAAATCTTACACGTTACCCAGCCAGCAATGATGGGTTATTTTTGGTCATAGTTTACGTCATTATGACCTAGAACATAAATATGATGACAACAAGACGAAAATATGTCAGGGATCAAAGACGCCACATTGAAAAGTAACTTAATGACGTGAAAATGACGTCTTTTATCAAAACTTTTAACCAATAAAGTGTTTATAGTTACCATTAATTATAAAGACTTTGTTAGGTGACGTTTACATTTTAATGTATGTCACTAATTTAGCTGCTGCATCATAATAAATATCCAGGCCGACATTTGTTTCTTTTAACTAATTCCACTTAAGTCTGGCACTGAATATCCGAAGTTATTTCATTTTAACTTAATTTTCCGGCTAATAAGTGCTAACAATATCAATATTGCTATTATCACCGTCCTTATATGACAACGCCATGCCCACAAAAAAAATGGGTGTGGTTAGTTTTCGCAAAAATGTGTGGATTATGATTGTGTGGTGAAGTGTGTGCAAGATAGTAACGGCAAAATTTAATTGCACGGTTTAATTTAAAATGAAATACGAAAATATGATGTCTATATAATGCGTCATTGTGACGTCCAAAATGAAATTAAAAATGACGTTTATTATACGCCATATAACGTTATATTTACGAATATTAACAACAAATGACGTGAATATGACGTACCAGCTGGCTGGACCCAGTCATTAAAAACACGTCATATTCACGTCAAAAAGACGAAAATATGTCATGGACCAAAGACCTCACTTGGAAACGTAAAATGTAAATAAATAGACGCGTTGATACCTTTATAATAAACTTTGATCAAATCTTTCAACCAATAAAGTGTTTATAATTAATGGCTGTTAATTATAAACACTTAATTAGATGACGTTTGCCTCTTTTTAGTATTGTTACCTATTTTGCTGCTGTATAATGCATTTTTCTTTTTAACTAATTCTACTAGAGATTCATACTAGATATCCGAAGTTATATTATCTCGATTAACTTCAGCTAACTATTGTTAACCAATATTGTTATGATCACCATCCCCAAGCTCAATGCCATGCTGGATTGTAATTGTGAGTTGGCGTGTGCTCAAGATGGTAACAGTGGAGGCTAATAGAGGACGCATTGCATAGCGTAATTAATATAGTTTGACGTGATAGGTACGTCAATATGACGTCTTAAAAATGACATAAAAATACATCTTTATGACGTCAAAAATGAGACGTTATTTGTTCGACTGAAAATGACGCATATTACACCATCGCCTTGCTGGGAGATAAATATCGGATAAATAGGCCGACATATTTTTTCTTTTAACTAATTCCACTTGATCTTCACGTCTTGGTTGACTTATTTTTTCGATAAATACTGTTAATAATAGCAATATTGCTATATTGCCGCTAACGTTCAGTTAAGACAAATCTATTAATATGCGCACCTGTGGTGCTAAAGAAATAAATCAATATTATTTTTGCAATAATTTGTTGGTGTTTTATTGCTGTTAACAATAACCATCTAATCGATTTTCCGTTTGCAACAAAACATTGAAAAAAAAAACCATTTTAATGAATGTAAATGCAATTTAATGGACTTCCTCAGCTTTGTCGGTGCGCGTGGTACAAGATTAATATTTAATTTGTGGAAACCGATTCCAACGCAAAGGTCCATAGCGAAATATTATAATTAATATTTTTTTAAAACTTTTTTTCAATCGTGCGTCTTTTGTCGTCGATGTAATAAAATTTAATTATCGCCTACAAATATAAATTTCCACTTATAATCAAGTATTAATTAATTAAATTTTACACGGCAATGAATTGAAGTGCGGTAAATCACGAGGTAAGAATGGCACCCATTATGTGTGCAGCGTTTTCAATACCCTTTAGATATAAATTTTTTAAACTCTCCTCATTCTCTTGGAAGTGTTTTGTGCGTCTTGATAAAGAAAGGTTCATCATCAGATCTTCTCACACGTACACAGTACAGCGTCGCTGAAAGGGAATTTTAGCGTAAATAACATCAAATCAGGTCTAGTATTAAAATATTATGCGGTCACAATATTCACGTGGATAAAGGACTCGCCAATGCCATTCAAGTCCACTCTTTTTTAATAACAATGGGCCGAGACTTGTTTTATAAGAGACTGTTTATACAGCGA
>JARJEC010017988.1:0-12263 GCA_030264575.1 Tachinus sp. AB-2021
CCATATTAGATGGCGCTAGCAAGATGAAACGGCAGATTTGTATTAAGATATCAGTGAAACTTTCATCTATTAAATGACGCTAGCGATATTCCTTCTACCTATGCTTATATTGAAATAGTATAAAATGCGAGTGTGCAATTTTCATTGAAATCTTCGTTGCCTTGGCTTGGTGTGTTGTAAAGTACACTGATAAGAGGTCGCATACCTCAAAACACGTGTTTGTAGCACATGCCATTAAGTCCTAGAAAGGTGATGATTGCAATTCTACATTACAAATTAATTTTGTAATTGTCTTATAAAGCGGAATTTTTCCACAACCTAATTTATGCATCATCCAGTAAACGAAAGCGGCGATATTTTAAACTTCATCATGAGCATCTATAAGAAAACTTGGACCATACATGGGTCTTTCAAATATGAACAAAATTTCGTTAATACCTCATACGCAGCTTGTTTTATTCCATTTCAACATAGGCTCGCACTTATTGGAAAACCCCATATAAATTATTTTCAAACAATTTAATTCGTCTTTCTTTTAATTAAATTAAACCAGTTATAAAACGTTGTCTACATAATACTGTGCGTTATTTTGCATACTTATTATAATATTAATGTATAAATGTCAACTTTTTTTACGTCTGTCGAAAAATTAATTAAAACAAATATTTTTCACAAATATATCCTTTATGTCAAAATACACTTACACATCAGGTTCACAAGCATACCAAAACATAGCGATTGATTTTATTAATACCATTTCAGTAAGTAGAGAGAACAAGTAAAATTATCACTGATCACAAACATTTATAATGTTAAAAATATTCGAATTTCTTATACAACAAAGTTCATAATTAGATAAACATAAATGTTTCATTATTTAAAAATTATAATCTTAATACATAGTCATATCACCACATATATTTAATTAAAAGAGTGTTAATCATAATAAAATTTTAAAAATGAAAAATGATCACATAGCATCATTTGCAGAACAAATCTAAAACCGTTAAAAGAAAGGTTAATAGTAAAATTTGCTAATTGAACTATAAATGAGTAGTTGCAGTTTAAACTATATACATAATTTGTTTTATTCGAGTACAATGCATATATAAAAAGAGACAAATATTCAGAATTGTTAATTCCAATTATTTCTTCTTTTATATTGCAATAAATTATGTGATGTTTGTAAGCACCTTGTCAATTCCATGAAATACATCTACATTTTTTCCATTATGTGACCACCTATATATAAAAGTTATTATAAATGTTATGATTTTAAAAATGTTAATATTGTGCAAGATCATATTTTGTAAACATAAATAATCGTCCACCTATCAGTGCCAATTTTAGCACTATTTAGCCAATTGTTAAATGTATTTATGTTTTAAATCATTGCCCCTAATTAAGCCGATGGCTTGTCATAGCGGAAAATTAGAATAAATCCAGTGCAAATTTCTCTCAATTTGTATAAAAGTAAATAAAATCCCTAGTTAAACTATAAGGCAACATATCACATATAAATTTTAAATTCGAGAATAATAACATTCATCACGCTTCAATCACTGCCACTAGTAACCTGCGATGTTCTTTCACGTATTTATTTGAATAATACATCAAAACACAGCCGCTGTATGTAGCTAATGCAGTCCAAACGCAAACCACAACTATATCCACTACAACTAAAATAAAAGAAAATACAATTAGTTCATTAAATTTAATATGCTTGTTAATTTTTCTTTTTCTTGAATATTAAATTAATAAATATTTTATTTATAATATTTATTCAAACAGATCATTGAAAGTAGACAATTAGTATCAATATTAATATTATAAAATAATATCCTTGTATAATACTTACATGATTGCAATAATAAAATTTTTGCGAGAAAATAAACGAAGCCCGTAATACCCAAAGCAGCTGTCCAGAAGCCCAACCAAAACATTTGTTCCAATTCATTGTATTCGTACCATAAACTCAATCTGCCTTTGTGATCTAGCCAATTCAAATGGGCATTTATTGCATTAATTGATGCTGAAAATTAAAATAAAATATAATTTAGTTAAACATCGAAAGTAAAATCGAAAGTTCTGAAGTGAAACCGAGTCAAATATAATTGTTCCAATTATCAGATGGGCAAATTAATGAATAATAAAAAAGAAACTACATTTAGATTAGGTAAATTTTAAATTAGTTTTTCAAGAACAAATTTAAATGGCAGTCAATTAAAAATGCTATGCTTTTAAACTTCGGAATCAATCCTACATTTAAATTAAATCGAAAAAATTTGTAAATTATAAATCAATCAAAAAAATTATTGTATTGTGAATAATCAATTTTTCATAAAGTAGACCGTCTCATCTAGTTCTGCAGTGTAAAATGAAAAACATCATTTTTTCAAACATAATTAAATTAATTAAAATTGCATAAATCATTCTGAAAATAATAAAATTTATAACCTGCATAAAGATATGAGACAAAATAAATATTTTATTCAACTTATCTTATCTACAAACCAAATCAATTTTTATTATTTTCTGAATAAATATAACTAATTTTCACCTAATAAGGACCTCAAATATTGAATTTTGCATAACACACAATATACATTTAATTTTTATCTTAATTTAGTTGTTTTTCAGTCAAAACGCATTTTTATTTAATCTATTTACGGTTTGCACAATTTAGAGTGAAAAAAAATATAATAGTTATTTATTTATTAAGGGCATAAAAAATAGATTATAGCGCAAGAAAATATTTAAAATCCGACGCGAAGAATGCTGCAAAATATCTGAGCAATGTATTTTATGTCTGTGATACATACAATCTTTTATTTTATTTTGAAATAATTATTTATATTTAATTTGATTTAAGTTTAAATGAAACTACGTGATGACGTCATGATTAATTGATTAATAATTTACATACAATCATCAGTTTCTATGAAAACTATTTATTATTTTTCAAATTATTTTATAATTAAAACTGGCAAAATGTCACCAATGAAACTTTCAAAAATTAAATTAAAGATTAGGATTATTAAGTTAATAAATTGAAGCTGCGAAGAAACGTTTGAGTGATGTATTTGAACAGTGCTGCTTATTGATTGACTTGTTGCTTTGCAACCTTATGGCCCTAGTGCCATAAAAAACATTATAGTGGCAAAATAAAATAAATATGGTGTTCCACTTAAGAAGGATAGGGCGTTTTTTTGGCGTTATAATTAGACTTAGAAATTTAAGTTTTGGAAGGTGTAATATGGAGCATTCAGACTTTGTTTCCTAGCAATAAAATTTAATTTTGAAATTTTAATCATAAGTAACTTTACAATTAATTTATTTGGGTTTTTTGCCATGCATACATTTTGGTTATGGTGGTTGTAAAAGTATACTTTTTATTTTGTATGCTTTTTTTAATATTTTTATTTATATCTTTTGTCGGACCGGTTTCGCCATTTCTGGCATCATCAGTGGCCTTTATTAGATGGTCTGACAAAAGATATAAATAAAAATATTTAAAAAATAGCATACAAAAGTATATTTTTACAACCACCATTTATAATTAATATATTTTAATAATTATTTATATTAAGCAAAATCAAAAAAGCAAACTCCATAATAATTTCAATAAAACACAGTTGTTTGAATTTTCAAAATAATCTCCTTGTACTGCGACAATTATTTTCTGCCACTGAGTAGTAAAACAATCGAACAAAAATTCGTAAAATGATTAAATTACCATTAAAAATAGATTGTCCTAACTGGGCAAAAATGTAATTTAAAAAACCTTATTTTTATGATTGCCGGAGCAAGCAATTCGTGCCATTATTAATCGATTTCAAACCAACTTTACTGTGCTTGAACCAAAACCTACAAGGAAGTCGTCAGTACAATATAGAATTTTAACAATAACTTTTACAAAAATATTTGAGTCTACAAACTCAAAAAACTATGGGACTCACAGAGCGTCCGTGCCATATGATATATAATTAACTGATAATATAAATAGTATAACTATAACTATAATTTCGTTATTTTCTTGGCAACTGTCAAAAGTAAAATTAATATAAAAGTATAAAAGTACAGATTTGTGTTGTGCAATGTTATTCGCCTCAAAAAAACGCGCTGGAATTGTTATATTGCATTTCCAAAAATATTCTCTGATAATTTCATAGAAAAGTTTTACACGGAGGGAAATAATTTAACGTGTACAAAATTGTTGAGTAATTGATGTTAAGAGTACCGAAAAAGCTCGTTCTAGTCGTTCAAAAAAAATGCGCTTGTTCGGGCGTATGCCAGGCATGACCAAAAACTTCAACAAGAAGGTATGCGGTGCAAATTTAAGTTTGTCTGAACGTGCATTTAAGAAAAATTTTGCACTTGGACGTGCATAAATTTGCATACAGAATTCAAAATGTGTTGAAACTAAGCTGATATTTAAAGACGCTTATAATAGGCACAATTTTATACAAAGTTATTGCAAGCAGAAGCAATTTTTAGCAATTTGGCAATGGCCTGGCCGTGCTAACAAGCATAATGATTTTGAGACAAAATTGCGTAACGGTTAGTGTGTTCCATGAGTAACTCGTTAAAATCTGGGTAGTCGATCGAGTTTTTCAGATTAAGTAAGTAGTATAAGCATATCTTCTTTCTGAAGATAAATTTTAGGCCCAGTGTACTGTATGGATGTTGCATGCACGATAAAGAAGTCAATATATCTGCAAACACATTTGGAAAAACTTGACATAGAAAACTTCTGGTTCCGGCAGAAGAACGCTACAGAACAAAGTTCATATTAATCCTTCACAGATGTCAGAAGAAAAAAATATTGTGAATAAATTACAAAGAATCTTGTTATTTGGTTATGCTACACGTCCAAAGTAAAGTTTTTGAATTGTCGTGGCAGTTTAATCAATGTTTTTTATAAATAATGTTACATGCTTTAATGAATAGCCTTCATTCAAAAATATGTTTGCGTTAATTTATGTTTATTAAAAAAAGTTGCTGGCTATATTGGCCGCACCCTTGTGTTACTAATATAATATTTATTTTTAGTTTTAATTTCAAAATTATAACATGTTTATAGCGGGCAAAAAATTTAAGTTCATCTCAAACAGGAGCGGGCTAAATCCGTCACTGCTATATCATAATAGAAGAAACATGTTACCAACACAAAATATATATTGCTCTTATTCACAGTAAGTAAATCCTATATTAAACTAGTTATTTCTAGATGACAACACTTTCCTGCGCAAATCTGTAAACATACACAAAATCTAACCATTATATCAACATTCATTGCACTCAATAATAAAAAACTAATATGAAGGAGTCACTCAAAATATTTCTAAATTGTTTAAAAATATTTTGAGTGACTCGTTAGCTGCTGTACATTATTCAGAAATGTTTAAAATCTTTGAGGAATAAGAGACAAAATCCTATTTCAGATACACAATGGGAACAAAAGAGACAATGTCTAGTCTTAAGTATATATGAATGACAACCAACCACTGTGTTTGCATATTTAAATATAGCAAGCTTTTGTTAAAGTCCGTCATAACTGTCTCATGTAACTATTTAAGAATAAAATAAAAACATAAAAATACAGCCCAACAGAAATCACTTAAACCAAAATTAAAGAAAAAAAACAAGATATGTATAAAGTGAAATATCATAGGAAAAATCAACATCAGATAAGGTGATGATATCATACACTAGCAGATCTGCAGAGGCTAAGTAGTGAAAACCAGCGCAAAGAGTGATTTATCAATCATTTTAATATCTTAAACAACAAGAAAATCTTGACAATGACACAACCTTACAAACATATATAGATTAAAAAATTGTAAATATAACTGCTTGAAAACGATCTCTAACGAAAACAAAGAGTATACAAAAGAAACAAGATCAAAACAAGCTAAAATATACTACTATATGGAATAGAAGCTTAGTCAAAGAAATCATCAATTGTCCGAAAGCATTCGAGAGCTAAACTTATCAAAGAATGCTAAGAATGGGTACATAATGATCAGAAAACGTATAAGATCAAAATGTATTTTGTTTTCTTAAATAACTTGAGAAAGTAGCTGAATTAAACTATTCAAAGTTACAACATCGAAAATAAATAATAACCACGGTAATACTCAGTGCATACGTTTCAATCAACAAACTTGTTCAGTTTATTTAAAAATGCAGTGTACAAAAAATATAGAATTTACTACGACAATTTTTTCATGAGCTAAATTATTTCATTTGATGTCGTAAAAAGTTGCATATGCAAGTAAAAACTAATGTCAAACATTTTAGAAAGAAAGATGAGATAATAATGATAATAGTAATAAATTAAAACACCCCGTATATTTTAGTATTATTGCCTTTAAAAAGTTTATTATATTTATAATAAGTAATTTATTTTTAATAATAAGTACTTTGTTTCACACATATACAATATATAGTGTTTTTGTTCAACATACGTCAGACCACTTACTGGTTTCAATATGTCTAAAGTGAGTATTTACATTTCAAAACGCTCTATACAACAATTGTGAAACACCCTGTATGTTTATTTGCATATTTTCCAATATTATCTATATTTTAACTATTTAGTTTCCAAGATATTATTGTATCCTTATTAATTCTATTTTCTTACGCATGTGCAAAGCTCACTTTGTTTCGTATGGTAGCCATAATTTCTTCCATTGAGAAAAAATAAAAAAGAATTTTATTCTGATTTATGTAACGCAACGGTTACATAAATATTCCGCTAACAAAACTAAATAATAGCACCTTTAAGTCATTTTTACAAAAATATAGCGGTAGTCACATTCAGAATTATTCGGAAATAATTGAAGATTATAGAAATCTCTCAAAAGTACACGGCCCCATTGGGTATAGTGTATTAAAAATATTCAATGAAATTTTAATAAAAAATTAAGGGGGATTTTTGTTTTAAAACAAATTTCAAACGTGATGAAATGAGAACTTTTTTGTGTCCCAATTCTTCCGAAATTGAAATTCGAGCAAATAAGTAGTGTACGTTTTTCAAATTACAAAAATGTGCTCGATGACAGAAAAATGGGATTTATTGGGAAATGAAAACTAATTTTAATGATTATTTTTTGTTGTACTTGTTTTTGTTTAATCAATTAACTCAGTATTTTGTAAACTTAATTAAAAATGTTAATGCTTTTAAATGTGCTTATTTTGTGTTTTTATGGATATTTATTTTTTATGTCAATTTAAAAACTTATTTTAAAGAAATATTATGCTTATTTGTGCGCTTATTTTGCGATGTTTGGTACTTATTAATTAACTCTAAACAACGCGAAAACTGTTGTACATTGTGTTCCGAAGGGAACGGTCCCTTGAGTCGCCCAATGAGACGGCTATGGGTCTTTCAATTTGTTTTTTATTTGTCCATAAAAATAAACATAAAAAATAAAATTGGATTACATTGTCGTCTGATTACAATTATCCTGCAAGGACATTATTTTTTTACAAAAATAACTCGTATTTGTGCAGTGTGTTCAGCATGTATTTTTCATGGTTTGTGCTTCGGATCGTAAACCATATTTTCAATACGATCAAAACCGTATAATTTTGAGGAAATTGATAGACATTTATTAAAAATATAGTTTTAATATCTACAATTATAATGTACAAGCGCATATAAAGTTGCATAAGTAATATTGCTGTCGGCATCGGATGTCGATTTGGTTGCATAACAAATAGTGCTCTTAACATTCATTTATGCCACTTCTTGTAACAGCCCGGCTAGCTCAGTCGGTAGAGCATGAGACTCTTAATCTCAGGGTCGTGGGTTCGAGCCCCACGTTGGGCGTACTTTTTGTTTAATTTTGTCAATAATTAAAACACAATAATTACAAACATGAAATAACTTTAAGCAACATTGTATTATTACATTATATTTTCCTAATGAATTATTAAAATATTATATTATATATAAATATATGCTGATTAAAACAATAATTACTTATTAGCTGTAACAAATCGAGTGCATATTTGGCATTATTTTATAGTTTCCTTTTAGGTTATCAATAAATAAATATATTATAAATTAATGTTAAGCAAAATTGCGTTGAATAGATTGTCGTAATGAATTATTAAAATATATAATGATAGAGTAAAATGCTGATTTAAATAATTACCTGCAACAAATCCAAACACAGCTGCAGGGTAATTCTGCAATATTAGAAAAACAATAAAGGCAGAGAGTCCACACACTGTCTGAAATCCCGAGTATATCGCCCTCCACTTTCCCATTGTGTCGCGTTACTAAACCTTATTCACTTGTGTATAAAGTGTATTAAAATAAGTTGAACACAAAAAACACCAACGTTATCCGGTAGATACAATTGTTATTGTGGGCAGCCTTTATCACGATAGGTAATACCCAACAAGTAACAACCAGTATCAAAACACACCGGACTGTGGCAACGAATGAAACAGCCTTATGAAACAGCTAGCGCAATAGACGAAGAGAAAACATTCATTCTGATTTATACACGAAATTAGCTACACATGCAACAAGATTACACATGTAGATATGAGTAATTTATTTAAAAAGCTTAAATCGACCCACATATTTATCGATTTATCGATTTTGCCTGCATAATATTTTATAATATATTATAATAATATGACTTTGAAATAAAAACCTATTGAAATATTGAAATTATGAATAGTTATTATAAACTAATTAAAAATGTATTTATTTTATATTGTATATGGCTGTTTTAACAATTTGTTTAATAAAATGTATTACATTGAATTAAGTAATTTTCTAATAAATTCAAGCGCAAGTGAAGTTAGAAAATGCGATGGAGGAGAAGTACCCCTCCACTGATCTCGCTAAATAGTATCTGTGCTAGAATAATATAAAAAGTGTATAATCTTCTTACAACCGTGATCTACATATTCAAATTACAGTTATCGTTATATTCTAATTAAAATTTAAATAAGCATATTAAAAAATACATAGATTTATTATGATTTATTTTTAATATTAGGTACTTATCACAGCCAACATTAGCAGGTCATTTGCCAATTAGTACCCTATAAAAAGTAATAGACGAGTCATCAATGTCATCATAAATGTTGTCGTATGATCTGTTCAATTTGACACAGAAAATGTGTCAACATAACATCAAAAAATTCCGAAGTAGAAGTTTCAGGCTTAATATTAACATAGTTTTAGATTTCTAAAAAAACAAAAAACAAATATTTATTTTGTCTTTGATATTTTACACAGTTGTTCACTACAACCCAGTTAGTAGAGTGCTTTATTTTGTTTAACTAATTTTGTATTGTTTATTGCAATTTGCTTGTTTATTAATTTATTTTTATTTAAGTTGCTGTTAATGTTGCTATACGAACAGGTAAAATATTTGCGGGTGTTAAATCAATTTATCACCGTCGCAACAAAATACCTAGTAACGAGCAAACATAAATTTACGTGGTGTCCATCCAGTTTTAATAAATTACTTTTATTAGTGGGTTATATATAAAAAAATAATCATCGAATTACGTTCACAATGATTTCACATTTTGACAATGATCAATTTAAAATTTTCATTTTAATAACTATCGCAATTGAGCAATTATTTTTATCTGAAATATAATCGTGCAAGGTCAAAATCAAATGCACTTTTTCATGATAAGTAAATTAAAATAGAAATACACAGAGTTGACCAGGAGTAGTAATAAAATAACAAAAATGTCCAAGCAAACTATAAAGTTATTAGTTAGTTATTTACATTTTTTGATATAAAGTTAAAATGATATAGTATTTATTGGGTAAAAACCATAAATGTTTAAAAATAGTGAGTGTGCTTGGAACACACACAATAGAAGTAAAACCTTTAATTTTATTATAATACTTTTGATAAACCGTCAAAAATAACAGCGATTTTGTTTTTTGTTAATGAATTTCTAAGATTTTTATCCAATAAAAATTAAATGTTATAAAAGTAATTGAAACAAATTGTATAATAACATTTTGTATAAAAATAAAAAAACAACATGCATGCAAAATAGATAGATATCCCTGTATAAACATTTTATTACATCATGTATAACAATTTAGAAAAACGCTAGATAAAAATTTGCAAAATCAACACATTTTAAACACTCTGTATATATTTTTGACACCCCGTGTATAATCATTTTGAAACATTTCAGACTACTAAACAACTATACAAATTTTGAAACACACTGTATTAACAACTTGAAAAACTCTGTATAAACATTTGAAAATAATCTGTATAAAAAAGTTTGAAACATCTTGTATGCAAAATTTGACACATCCTGTATAACGACCTTAAAACACCTTGAATAGTTACTTTGAAACATTATGTATAGCACTTTTAAAACATCCTCTATAACCGTTTTAAAACACCTAGTATAATAATTGTGAAACACCCTGAATAAAAACTTTAAAACATTTTATAAATATTTTTAATCACCCTGTAGAACAATTTGGAAACACCCGTACAAAAGTTAACTAAAACAATATTAGCATCTTAATCATTTGTTCCACCTTGCGGATTATAGACGTAGTGCTAGTCCAACCGCAGGTGTGTTATTGGCCAATACCACATTGATACTTTTAGGCCGTGATTCATAAAGGCGCTAGTACCGGTTTAGAAACATTTTTATCAGTTATGACGACACCGGTTATTATGATACTGTTAGCGTTAGTCTAGATAAGTCCAGACTCAAGAGTCACAGACATAAGACCACAATTATTTTTGATTAATTTATTATATTGAAAATTAAATTACTAAATTTTATTATATTATACATTTTTTTTATTTATGCACAACCATTCTCCCACTCATTACACTACGCTCTACGGATACGCACAGCCAATGAATACAATGAATGCACACGTCCTTAGTCCAACTCATTCCCATTCGTCACTGTCTGTATCACTACCCACTCGTCTTAATCTGTTAACATTTTGTTTTTTCGCATTTTGCACTCACACCTCAATATAAATGTTTTCACTTTAAAAATTGAGAATTTAGGGCCGGTCCTATATATTTTTACGCTAAGTGTGAATAGTTTGATGTTTATTTACTAAATAAAAATAAAAATATTTTTCTGTTTTTTCATTAACTTAATTAGAACTACTTCTCAAAATTTATGTTTATTACTGTAACGTCTGATGCAGACAGAGGTTTAGTCAAAACTGGAGTCACGGTGTGACTAAGGATTGATTGCATCTTATCAAAAATGCAGATATAAACATGCAAGCTGGAAATCACAATCGGATGCAAACGTCAATATCACTGCTCAATTCACTAAATTGACCTTATTTGATTGGTTTTGATAGTATGATAACCGATCCAGAATGACATTTTACGATATATACAATTGGCAAATTTAATAAATAAAGCTGAAATTAACTACGTTTTGCAAAGATGACAGGTTTGAAATTAACAGAGAAACTTGTTACTCCAGAAACTTGCCTCCAAACTTGAGCTTTTAATAATGGTGTACTAATGGCAAATAGTATCGTTCGGTGGCTACACGCTCATTAATACAAGTTCTGACCGTGCTTAACGTTGCGTTTGCGTAACTTTTGCAAACATTTACAATCAACAGTACTGGATATGCCACCCCGTCGGTTTTATAAATGCGTAGGATATTATCAGATATTGATTGATATTGATCAATATCAATGATGACTATGAATTTGCTGGTGTTTTGAAATTAGACCAACAGGTAAAATTGACTAAAAAGGGCGTCTAAGATTGTTTGGTAAGAATCATTTTTAAATCAGTAAATATATAATACACAAGAAAATTTATTAAAAAAATACAAGTAAAAAGTATATAGTGCTGAAGAATAAAAAAAAGTATAGACGCATTTGTCGCTTATACAAATAATAAATGTTCTATACAGGTTATGAACAAAAACATATATGTTATTTATTAATTATTTGGCCACAAACAGTGACCAAACAGGAATAATATCTAGTATATTGTTTATACTATCCAAGTACACGCATTTTTTACAATTACTTTCAGATACCGAATTAACGTATGTAAGAAAAACAAATAATCACATTAAGTGAAAGTGTTTGTTTATATATTTTCAAGAATTGGTACGTTTACCACATGTTTTATTATTGTTTGTATTATTGTTTGTATTATTGTTATTTATATGATGGTTACAGTCAAAAAGATTTTCTTTAACTTGCTTTGGAGAAAGAAAATTTTCTATGCTACTGACAAAATTAC
>JARJEC010018025.1:0-19841 GCA_030264575.1 Tachinus sp. AB-2021
ATATATATATATATATAATACAATGGATTGGGTAGGATGCATCTTAAATTACAAAAAAATACATCCAAGATTAGTTTGATTTAAAATTGTTTGCTATGGAAATGCTAATGGGATATTGCAATTTCATTCTTAACAGCCTTTACCAAGTTGGTATTAATTAAGTGGATATTAATGGAAAATTGCGTATAAACTGATATAGGCGAGACTATTTTTTAAGTAATTAGCCCAAGTTTGGCGGTCTTGATAAATTTAAATAAACTTTGTTGCACATTTATGGGACAATATAATCATTAAATTGTTTTTTTTTACAAAAAAAGCAAATTTGAAATTTAAATTCGCATACAAATTATAGAAATTGGTATTTAAATAGAATTTTATGTTTTGTAATCTGATTTCAAGATTTATAATGAATTAAGCATAAATAGACAATAATAATATTTTATAATTATATAAATAACTGAGATTACGGGTAATCTGCGGGCACTATAGTAATTTCATTTGGAAACGCATCTTTGCTACACTGTCTAGAATATCTTTTTAATATCCCATAATTCCATTTAATCTGCAAAACGCATTTATGAATTGTATGAAAATTTATTTAGATTGAAATGTTGCTACTCAGTATAGTATTGATAGCAAAACAGCAAGGATGTGTTGACATGCCTCGGACTGTTAATACAGTAACATTATAAACAACCATAGAAGTTAATAACAAAATTACAAAACCAATACATGCCATAGGGTTGTCGAGACCTACACCCGGGAGTGAGAGGAGGAGGACAAGTCAAAAAACAAAAACTACATCACAAACCAAACAAACAGAAAAACGCACAGAAAACGCACAAGCCGCATGGACGATAGCTACACCGAAAACGAAAGCGAATCCGTAATACAGAGCAGCGCTCCACAATATACAATATACAAACAGCAAATTATACAGAAACACAGAATAACACTTTAACAGTGCCCAAAATTCCTCGTAATTAAACATATTCTACGCTCAGTCTACAAAAAATGGGCAGAACATTACATACAACAAAACGACATCCATTTACGCGCAGTATCGGAAACTTGGCTTAAACCAACAATTAATTTAAAACTATAATATATACAGAGACGACAGGCACGACGGATACGAGGGTATAGCATTAATAATTCACAAGAATACACAAAGCCAAACACAACTAAACAAATAAATAACATTCAATGCCAAAGCATAATCATTGATAAGAATAGTACATTTTCAAAACATATACATATCATCAAACTCAATGGAACATAAAAATACACTCGGTGAACTAATGAAACAAAATACAGAATATACAATCGTAATCGGCGATCTAAATGCTTACAACACAATGTGGTGAGCAAATAAGAACTGCAAAAGAGACAAACAAATCGAAGAACTACTAAACGACTTAGACCTAATTATTCTCAACGACGGAAGCATAACAAAAATAAATCAAACCGAAACAAATCGTGCGTAGATTTGACATTAACTTCAAAAACACTAGCAACCTACATCGACTGAACCAGCAATAAAAGATCCAATTGGAAGCGACCACTATTTAATTGCGGAATTGACAAAATAAAGTACCAAATGATCAAATACCTCCCCAACAACGCCAAAACCATGCTACTACGTACATATTGGATAATGGAACGGTAACAGAAGAAATGAAAACATGCAAAATAATTCCAATCAAAACGAAAAGGCCAATTACCATCATAAACAACGGACTAAATTACATAATTGAAAATGATCAATTACTACCAAATAATAGCTATGGTTTCCGTACAACTGATGCCAACCATTACCATATATAATCGATCTTAAAGTTAATTTAGAAATTCTTAAAAACCCACTAAACAAACTCAATCTAAACATAAATTCAAGTAAATGTACAATAACGTACTTTAGTAGAAAGCATAAGACACCAGAACACGCAACTATTAAATTAAACGGAACAGAAATATCAAAAACACAAATTTCTAAGAATATGGCTTGTCAGGAAAATGAACTTTAACAAACACATAAAAGAAACGATAGGCAAAGTAAAAAAATACAAATACACTAAAAGTTCTCACATCAACAAAAAATGTACCAAACAAGAATCGATGCTAAGCATGTACAGCACATTAACAAAACACCAAAACTGCATTACAGCCTAATTATACTAATAACCTGTCAAAGACACAACTCCAAAATGTACAGATAATACAAAACACCTCAGAATATGCCTAGGCGCACAGAACACTACACCCATTAAAGTCCTTCGCAGCAAATTCGGAGTACCTCCAATGAACTACAAATAAAACTTAAAATTCACGCATATCTTTCAAACACAACTGTTCACCAACAAATAAAAAACAACAAACTCCTGTAATCATACCACCAACATTGGTGAAACAAAACAAAACCAATGTGTATCATAGCGTACCAACAAACAAAACACAGACTTTCTAATGAATTTTACCGTCCATCATACCATTTATATCCGCTCACTAGAAATCCAATAAAAATCCATGAACCTGCAATTAAATCCAAATCTATTGATAAAATCTTTCTCAGAACAAAAACAATGGAATATATAGAAGAGACATATAAAGAGCAAGGAAGAATATATACAGAAGGATTTTTAAAAAAACTTTGCGGCCATTTGTTTATTAAAATAATTAAAAAAATGAATATTAAAATATAATAAATACTGTGATCTATATGATAATTTTCAATAGAAAAACCATTAAAGACAATGAGAGAAGTGTCTTAAAAAAACATTAAATATACATTACATGTCCATAAAACACGCATAATAAAAATTGCTAACTGCTTTACTTTTTAAGTAATGCATATAAATAATTTAATCATTATTCCGACTTGTTGCTGACAGTTACTGACGCATTTTTTATTTTCAGAATTCTAGCAATACAGTAATCAATAAGATAAACAAACAAACAACGCGCATGTAATAAATTTTAATAATATTTTAATTCTGATTGCTCATTTAAAATATTAACAAGAAGAATGTTTTGCATTATTTTTGTTGTTTTTTTTCCATTTTGTTTACATTTTACAAAATATTTATATAAATTAATAAAATAATCTCAGCGGAAATTACAAGTTCAGAGTTGTTTTAAATTCTGATGATACTTTTGGCTTTATATATAATATTTTTGACAAAACGACGTTTGTCATATACATTATTTATGTATATAGCACTTTTTAGATTAGATTCAGAACTGCAAAAATCTAGATCGGCAATGAATATTAGCGTACTCAGCAGTGCTAGCTACAAACTATACGAATATATTCTTGCTTCAAACTGTTTGAATGAAACTACCAACAAACGTCAAATTGAGATTTATCAAAAATCATGTTTTTTGTTGGAAAATCAACAAACGAGAACAGTTGTTGGTGAACATAAATAATGTTGGTAATATCATACTTTATTATCTTAAAGTTAATCTTAGAGTTAAAAACTAATTGTTGTGTTGGGGACGGGGGCATTTTAATTAGTATTAATTACGAATTACGAAATATATTTTTATATATAAAATTAAATATAGATCGAATGCTATATTTGCTATACAATTTCATTGATGCAGCTTTTGTTGGTATTAAAATAAAGTTACAACAGTTTAAGTTTCTTCGGCAATAATTTCACATATTGCATATAAAATGTTGCCTATTTTTAGATTGATTTCATTTTTTCTGATAATAGTTTTTCTTTTCAGAATCATTTTTTTATAGTTAACTTTCATTATTCTGAAGTTTTTCATTTAACTTTTTATATTGCATATTATTTTTTAGATGGTCAAATTTTTCAACTGAGTTGAAAATAATTTAAATTTGTTCTTATACCAAAGTAAGCGTTTAACTTGATCTTCTTTTCGCAGTTTAATACATTGAAGAGGAAATAAAATATTAAATTCAAATGGCAATCGAAAGAGTTTGTATCCTATGTTGATGTTATCTGCTGATCTAATGTTTTCAATTAACATATTTTCTTTAGCAAATAGAAATTTAAAATTACATATATTGTTTTCAGAATATACACATTTATAATTATGAAGAACATCAACCGATAAAGGCACAAAACTTACTGGAAATACTAGAACTTGAGCAGTGTGGTCCAAAATATTTGGTTCTATAATATTAAATTCACAATTCTTTTCAAAATTTGTTGCAATATAATTTATTTCTGTTTTAGTTTCAGTATTGAAAGTTGACAAAAAGTGTTGTAATATTTTAAGTTAAAATTTTTACTAGTGTTTTGTAATGTTATAGACTCAAATTAGATATGTTATTATTAAAATTTAAAGCACCATAAAGAATAATTTATATATACTTTCTTTTTAGTATTGATAAAACTCTAGATAACTCTGATATAATCGCTTCTTAATCACTAGTAGATGCTCTGTAAATACAGAAAACGCTATATTAATATATGTGTATTTTATTTACATCCAGTGTTCAGTTATATAAAATAATACAGGTTTCTCTATGTCCAAAAAACATTCAATAATACCACATATATTTGGTTAACACTGTACATTACCATGATTTTTTTGTAAAAAGACGCTGAATCCTTATTTACAAAAAAGCATCTGCAACTCCGTTGTCTTGTATATTCTGACATCCCAAAGTGAGAATATTGAAGTTTCAACAATATTATACAAATTGATTATTTATTATTTTTCTAAATTCTGATGATTTTGAGAGTGTGTGTGCGCTTTTTATTTTTGGCTGATTTTATAGAATATAGCACGTAACTCGCTTACTTAACTTAATAACCTTATTTTTAAATATATTAAAAAAATTAAATTGTAAATCCATATAAGCGATGTTGTCACATTTCTGATCAATAATGATATTAGATATATTTTGATTCAAATCATAAGTAATTTTATTTAGAACTGTGCGATTTGAAACATATAAATATCCAATAAATATCACATTTGTATGTGTTATGTTATCTAAGGTTTTCTTAATGTCTATTTTATTTATAGATTTCCTCTTTAAAATATTTGCTTTTCCTGCAAAAATTATGACATAATTTTTTAAATAAATTGGGCTCGGTGCTTATAATAATAATAATATGTATTTCTAAAAAAAGTCATAGAAACATAAGAGAAAATTGCTAAAAGTATTATACCCACAATACATGGGTCAAATAGTTTTCTAACGAATCAATATTTACATTATTTTCAACTAACTCATTTATGGTATACACTTTTTTGTTTATCAAGTAGTCACTTAACAAATTTTTGAACATTGATAAGGTTTTTATGGATTTTATATCTTGCGGCAGAGAATTGAAGAATTTCATAGAGCTATATAATGGCAGCTTTAAACTTGATTTGGGAGAACGTAGTCATATTGACGCCTGGTATTGTATTCTTGTTTAAATGTATATTTATTAAAATTGCTCTTCGTTTTATTAAAGTCAAATATCAATATACAAGCCATAAAAAGTCATTACATTATGCTTCTTAAAATGCCCGCTAGAGGACTCTCTATACTTTAGTCCAGATAAAATTCTTAAGGCTATTTTATGACATTTAAATATTTGCTTTGGCCTTAAAATATAATTCCATACCTTAGTAGTGACTTCAAATTTGCATGATATACCGTTTTTAACGGGCCATACTTCATTACTTTTGACAACTCGCGAAGCATACAGCAAACAGAATGAAGCTTGGACACTAAGTTTTTTATATGAAATTGTCAGTTTAATTTTTCGTCTACGTATACGCCAAGAAATGTTACCTTTGACCTGTTGTTTGATTATTTAGAAGCGCATTGTTTGGAATTTCATAAGTTGCATTATTTGTACTAAATATTACGGTGTATGTTTGTCGTGATTTAATATAAATCTATTTTTAATTGGCCAACATTCAATTTCCTTGTAAAGCAGATCACATTTGGGAAGTAGGTTTGCGATAGTTTTGTCGCTGACGAGAACGTTTTTATCGTTGGCATAGATTTCTATTAAAGCTTCCAATAATTTTACTGCTGACAGATATAATATAATATGATAAATAAAAATGACCCAAGGATACTTCCTTGAGCTACCCCCATTATTACACATTTGCAGTCTGAAAATGCATTATTTATATTTTAAGTTTTTGTTTTCTACATAGTAAATAGCTTTTTAATAGTTTTAGAGTTACGCCTCTTATACCACAACTGTAAAGCTTTTGAAGCAAAATTTCCCAATTCATACTGTCAAATGCCTTTGACAGATCTAAGAATAATCCCAATGGGATTTCAGATTTCTCTAAAGCATCAGCAATAAGTTCAATAAATTGAAATAATGCAGTGCTTGTCGATTGGTCCTTGATGAAACCATGTTGGCTAAGGTGTATTAATTTGCATCTGAGGAAAAAATCATAGAGCCTCACATATTTTTTTCTAGAACTTTTAAGAAAGTACTAAGTATATTTATTGGTCTATAATTTCACCATAGTCAGATCAACATTTTTGTAAACAAGCAACTACAGTTATTTTGAGGCATTTTGGAAATACACCGGGCTCTGAAGTTTGGTTAATTATGAAAGTAAAAGGCTTGAAGCTTTACTTGAGCCGATGCTTTCAACGCCTTACTATTTATGTCATCATGTCCGCAGCTGCTTGAGTTTTCTAATGACATAACTATATTATAAACTTTTTCTTTACTAGCCGGATTTAAATATATAGTTTTACTATTCATTGGAATATTTACATCTTAGAGTATCTTGGGAAGAGCGCCAGACATTTTTTTAGCAGCATTTATAAAATAAGCATTTAGTTCACTAATTTGGTGTTTACTAATATTATTAAGTGTATTATCATTTATTTTTTGCTTGTTTGATCCTTTGCGTATTATTCCAAGCAGTTTTATTGGTATTATTGCTTTGTTGTATTCGCTCCATTTTTCTTAATAGAAAAGAATATTTTTTATTTTGTTCTATATATAGAGACTTTGCATATCTATTATAATTGCCAAAAACACATAAAATATCTAACACTTTTTTATTCTCTGATATCCTTACAGGTATATTTATTTATTTTTGTTAGATTTATTTATATTTTTGTCCATGTAAATTGTAGTAAAAAACAATAAATCCGAAAGCATGCATTCCAGTTAGAATTTATATCTTAACAAAAAACGTACACGCTTTGAAATACATCATTATCCGATAATTTCTGAACAAACTTATCAATGTTCATAGCACTAAACACCCTTGAGGCAATAGGTACCCTATTATCCAATGGCGTTGTCTATTCAAAAATATTTTTTTGTGCGTAATGATCAGATATGAGTTGGAAATATGTTCACATTATACTTAAGATTAATATTTGTTAGTATGATATAAATAATAGATTTGGGTGTAGCGCTAATTCTCGTATAATCATTAATAGTTAGTTTAATATTATAAGATAGCAAGAAATTTAAGAAATCAGACCTTGCATTGGTATGTTTTGCAATGTCTGTTTTAAAGTTTCCAGTTATCTATATATATGTAGAAGTCATGCAAGTTTTTGTAAAAAATAATTCGTCCACTTTGGAATTGGGTGCTCTATATATAACTACACATACCATCTTTTGTAGGTTTATTGTCCACTGTATTGCAGCGCATTCAAATATTTTGGCTTTAGCTAAATCCAAAATATTTTATCTTACCGTGCACGTAAAAGTATTTCTGGTAAATATTGCTGCACTACCATATGCTGTCTTTTTTTTAACCAGTAGCTTTCCTGGAGTAGCTCGACATTAGTTTAAAGTTAGAAATTTCGTTTAGTTTAATCTCCTGTTTGCCAATGCTCTGTCAATGTTAATACAAGACCGTCTGTATTATATTCTAACATAGCTTCTAATCGATTTGTTGTGCCTCTTATGGATTTTATGTTATTATGTATTATGCTGAACATTTCTGCACACCGTCGGCTCTCTTTATTCGAATATTTGCGTTTGGTTTTCTAGTAAAATTGTAACGTCTTTCTGGACATGTTTCCCCACTATTAATTTTTCAAGATATTTGAAGTCTGCTTCCACTTCGAAAGCTTTGGCTTTGTTCTTCCCTCTCATAGATAGCAATTTCTTTGATGTACATGTCGGGATGTTTAACACACATGAAGTTTTTAACGCAATCTAGCCGATTTTTTCAGCTGATAGTAATCCATCATGTTGGACTTTATTTGTGCCAGTTTTAATTGGTTTGCGTTTGTTTTGTTCTACTTTGTTTTCCACATATTATCATTTTTACTTGAATCTTTATTTAAAAAAATAATCTCATCAAGTTTTTGTTTATATTGCTTATCTAGCAGAGCAACAGTATTTGCGTTCTTGCGAATATTTTCGGCGTTATGTGTCTCGATGACCTCTTGGAGTTGAATTGATTTTGCTGGAATTTTACATCTTTGCCAGTATGTATTTATATTTGTTGAGTTTATTTTCTCTTCTAAAAGGGCGATTTTGCTATATAGGCTTTCAATTAATGCATTTATGAGTCAATAATTATCTCCTTGTTTTTTATAATTTCCTCTAAGTACATTGTATCAATTTTGACATCTTTAAAGGAGCGTTTGCTTTCGTGTTTGATTTTACAGCCGAATTATATTTGAAGTAACATCTTTCATCATTGCATTAGGTTTTAATATTGTCTTAATGTTATTTTGTGAAGATGATAGATAATCAGACAGAAGTTCTCTAGCGTATCGGTCTGGTCGTTTTTCTAGATATATCGAAGTTACCGCAAATCTTACTTGTTAATAAAAAACTTTTACGTGACTTGTATTACCAGTTTTTGATGTTATACTTTGAATTTTGTTTCTCATAGAAATACTTGCAGTGTTAATAAAATTACTATGCTCTAATGTCAGTTGTTTTGTTTATACCCGCATCTGCGTATAGATTATTTGTCTGCGTGTACGAATGGCAAATTTCTTCAGTCCGGAAGTCTTCAATTGTATTTTGTAAAAGTAATATCACGGATCACATTACCTTTTAATTGTAGTTCCAATAATTTTATTTTATTTAGTAATGAATTGTTTTCATCTCTTAATGTAACATATTTTTTTGTTGATGTTCTATCCTATGTATCAAATGTATACAGGGTGTCCAAAAAATCCTCGAGAACAACATGTCGAATTAAAACGAAACAAATTGTAAGAAAATTTATTAAAACGTGACATGAACCCTTCCCCCGCTTTGGTATAGGGTGGGGCAACTTTGAAATCTTAAGGTTGAGAGTTTGGGTAAAAGAATCTAATTTTCAGAAAAAAAAGAGATAGTTTATGGCAACTGCTGTTACCTAGTAGTAAATAGTTTGGCAATAAAATTTAATTAATAAAAAAAAAGTTTTTGATATTTTATTTATGTTAATATTTTTTTCTTTGTAATCCTGTAAAATTTTCCAAATATCTTGGTCGTAAAAAATTGCGCATTACAATAGACTTACCATGTAAAATTCATTTTGAATAAAAATATTATTAAATATTTAATGATCAAATTTTTTAGAGATGAATTAGTTATATTTTATTAATTTGGTGTAAAATATAACAACAATTAACAAAATACTTTAATGATTAGATTAGTTGGACATTGAAAAAAAGTAATAACATTATCAATAGTATTTTAAAAATGTAAACAAAGAAATTATATAGAATTAGTTAAAATTGAAACATTGATTTTGCATAAAAAGTAATGCGGATTAATGTAACAATATACGTTATTGAAATATTTAATAAAAAGAGATGATCGTAATTCTACTGTGTGTGGATGCTTTCAATGAGGCTCACCTAATTCATGATTTTAATCATATACCAACTCATGTACCATACCGGGTGATAACGGAAACTGGTACGCACTTATATCTTTTTTGTTTATCAATATTTTTTAATAAAATTTTTATAGTTTAAAATAGATCACAGGACCCAATTTTATCGCTTTTGGTTTAACCAGAAATTACATAAATATTATTTTTTTAATGAAACATTCGGTATATTTTTGTAATTTTGGATTCGTTTTGGTAACATAATTTTGAAAAAAAAAATCAAAATACAATGAGATTATTTAGAAAATTATCTTTGCTACATTATTCAAAATTAAGTGATTTATAATTAGTAAATATAGTCGGCCTACAATCAAAACACATTAAGTCCAAAACAAAGTTTTTACATAATTAATTTTTAATTTTCAACTACATTGTTTTTCAAACGTATATTTAACAATTAACATTTTCATTTTATCATACATCCTTGTAAGTACATATTTATATTTAACAAAGATATTTGTATCAGCAATTAAATATGCGATTTAAAGATTAATGCAAAGATTAATACAAAATACATTAAGTGACCAAGGATATCAAACGACACCAAAAATATTTTGAACAAGTATTACAAAAATTTATATTTTTTTGTGATATTAAAAATGTTAAAAAATGAGGTTATGTTACCAAAACTTCTGAAAATTATATATAGTATAAATCCATACGTAAAATGGACTAACAAAAATATGTTAAATTAGGTTCGTTATACATACTAATAATCAATCAATTTACAAATTGAGTTATAACTATACATTTTGAATTTTCATAACATATTTTTTGATAAAAATTAAAAATCATATAATCCAGTTGTTTATTTATTTATTAAGTAATAAAAAAAAGCCACAGGTGCAGCAGAAGTATTTTTTGCAAAGACGTATTTTAAATTCCCGGTAAAATAGATAATAAAAACGACACAAAACAACAAAAAAGCAGAAAGCTGCTGCTCATGTATGTATGTGTAATGTTCCAAAAAATACATCAATATTGTTTTATTATTTGTTCTTGTTCCACATTTTAGTTTATTATTATATAATTAATAATAATAGATAATAGAAATTGCAAGAGCGGCAAATACTTAAATAATATTTAATACTTTCTTTTTCCAAAAAATTATGAAGATAATTAAATTCTGTTTTCAGAATTATAATACATATATGTATTTATAGAATTATTGTAAAGTAGGATTTGAAATAAATTATTATGTTTTTGTATCACAATTTATTTAGTCACACCGTGACTGCAGTTTCGTTCGACTGAACCTCAGTCTTACTCTAAATAAATTGTGATAAAAAAAAACATAGTAATTTATTTCAAATCCTGCATTTTGAATTATCACGGTCGATTCTATCAATTTTCTATTGTAAAGTAATTTAATAAAAAATGTTTATAAATTAACAATTTAATTCGATAAAATTTTGTTTTAAATTAAATATTTGAACATTTAAAATTATTGTCGTTGAAATCTATACTATTTTTTGTGGTTTTTAAATGAAGTTTCCAATATTGAGCTGTGACTTGTTTTTAAATTAATTACTCAAAATATAATAATTATATTAACATATGTTTTATTTTAAGCTTAAACTTATTTGATTCCTGTGTAAAAAATTTGTTTCATAATACTTATTCGTTTTAATTTTAGACGACTTATAATAATGCTTGATATAAACACAGGAATGTTCCATTCTTGATCATGAATGTTTGCATTAAAATATATAAATTGAAAATTAAAAATGAATAAAATAAAACTTTTAAAGAACAAATAAAATACAGTTAAAAATTCTTATTTAATTCACAAAAACTACAAAGATTTGGCGTATAAAAAATGTGGCTTTTAAATATTATGTCAACAAGTGCAGCGGTTCGGACAATGATAAAACAGTGAAAAATAACCATTACTGCTTGGAGGTTAGCATAGCAAGAAGAAATTTTATTGTTGCTCTCTAATAGGCGATTGCCAAACTGTATTTCGTAATATATATATATATATATATATATATATATATATATATATATCCAAAAGTTAAACCAATATTACCGTTTGTGATATAAATGTCGTCAATAAATATGAAATTGTACTTTCATTTCAGTTTGTGCAATTTTCCACATTAATGCGCAACGGATTCACGTGAAACAAGTTGCAAATGAAAAATATATATTAGTGATATTACTGAATATAAAATGGTTGTAATTAAGGCAAAGAATCTTTTATGTGAAATGATTTTGTAAAGAACATTTTACAAACGGGGGGATTATGTTTAAACATTTTATTTTTTTATTTCACAATAATACAAAAGGTACATTGTTCGAATGCTTTTTGTTTCATTTCGATTAGTTATTTGGTTTGGCTTAAAATTGCACAAATGTAATACATGTATTTGCCATTTACCAAAATATCCCCGTGCTTGCAAAAATCACGATCTGGTATGCTTGATAGTTGGCACTTGTACACCAAGGCGTACCGTACTGTTTTTAATTTTGTTTTTGATGATTACAGCGCTATCTATTACGCAACGAGAAAAGTGTTAAATATAAAAATTACTTACTTTTTCCGTAGAATCAGAATCTCTAATAAAAATGAAAATGGGAGTTTCTATTTAAGATATTAAAATTGCCTCCATTGTTTCGATTTAATCCGACACGTTGTATGTGAGATATTTGACCCAGACGGGACTTTCTGGTTTCTGTTAATAAGTATAATATTGAGTATTTAAAACTTTATGTACCTTTTTCTAGAAAACAACTTCTCGTTTCTTTTATTTATATTATTTATATAGTAAGTACCCCACGTTATGATGCAGTCTCGCCTGCCATTTTGTATAAATAAATGCCACAATGACATATTCAAATAATAATAAAATATGTATTAAAAAGCGATAAAAATTCAAGGCCTGCAAAAAAAGAGCACCACGACACCTTTATAATTATGACATGTTTAAGAGAGCAGCCTTAAGTGCTGTCAATTTAGATCCACGCATCGCATCTGTTATCCTCGCCATATAACCAATGAATATATTATTAACAAAAAGATATTTTCGCATTTATATGTCTCTGCTTAAATTATATTTGATGTGCTATAAATAATTTTATTCAATACACTGATAACAAGGAATTAATTAAATCCTTTGTATATTTCATTATAAATGGCGCACTAATAGTAATAATAAAGATTATAATGTTTTGTCTCGCAAGGTTTAATAACCTCGCAGAATTTTTTATTTGTTTCTTATAAATTCATATAGTTATGTGCAGTTACGCAGTAGAACAAAACATTTTTACGATGCATTAAAATCAAGTTAGGGTTGTGATCATTCCAGATATAATAATCAGTGGTTTATTATTATTACAGTATTTCGATAAATTATACAAGTACTTTGATTTTATTAAACAGGGCGAGTTTATTATCTCGAGACAATATTTATTTTAAAATCTACCCATTTGTTAAAAAACGAAAAAATACATCTCAATATTATATCTGATGATACTATTTTTGATTTTTGTCTGCAAATACAGTTCCAAATCAAATTTTTCCACAATTTAATAAAAACAAAATAAGACTTTGTGCGTAAAAATGTTCCATCCAGCACACAAATGAAAACGTGGTAAAGAAAATAGAAGTTTTCAAAACGGTATATAAAATAGAACACATAAATGTGCAATGTACACAAAATAAGCTAAATAATTTACGTTTATTTTTACAACATGGAAATATAGATGCAATTTGTATTTCGGAATACTGTGCAAATAATAGTAGTATAGATCAAGGGTGGCCATACTTTTTGCAGCAGGATCTAAAGTTACGGACTTGAAAATCCAGGAAGCCGCACATCAAAATTGGTGTGAATTTTTTTAAATTCTATATTTATTATTGACGACCTTTTTCTTTCTTGGTCCAAACGAAGAAATACAACATCTACATATTCCACATTTGTTGTTGGCGACCTTTTTTAATTTTTGTGTTTTGTGACAAAATTAAAATTTTTGTTCATTTATTAGTTGAGTCACAATTAAATTCATGAAGAGTCGCATGCGGCTTGCAATCCTCGTTTTGGCTTCGTTTTGTACATAAATATTGCAGAAGTATCATATTCATGGTGGTGTAGTTACATTATGTTTAAATTATAATTCTATAAATCTTTTAATTACGTAACTCTTGATTTACATTTTGAAATTTGTGGAATAACAATTAATATGGGTGAGGGCTTTGTTAACATTTTATTAGTTTATACATCTCCGAGCGGCGATTTTGATCTTTTTATTGACAAACTCAATAGAATACTATGCCAAATTCATTCTTTTTCTAGGAATTTGGTTCTCTGTGGGGCTTTTAATGTTGACTATATAGTAATTTAATTCAAAGAAAAATTTTAATTGGTTCGTTTCATTCAAATAATCTCTATTTATCGAATAAATCATATGCAAGATTTTTTACAAATACATATGATATTCCCTCAAGAAGTTGTATAGATTATTTGGTTACATATTTTGATGATAATGTGTATGAAACAAATGTTATTGATCCATTTATAGCTGATCATTTGTGCAATCAAAAATCAAGGAAGGCAAATAAATGTGTAAGATTGCTGTCAGGTTGTAATCTTGAAAAGTTTTGCCATCTATTTAATAAATGTAACTGGTTCTCTCAATATCAATATAATAACATTAATGCAGCATTTAATTACTTTTCAAATAATATTATAAATTGCTTAGATAATTGTCCTCTAGTAAAAAAATATGTTAATAACTGACAGCCAGTAATTTAATGACAAACTTAGATCTGAAAAATGAATCAAAAGAAATGTTTATGTTAAGTAAAATGATTACCGATGAACAAAATTAACTTAAAATATAAAACAAAAAACGACAATATTGTGAAAACATAATTATAGCTAAAAAAGCATACTTCAGTAGTCTTTTTTTCATTTAATGGATGCAGGTTAACATCAACCAATACTTCAGTAGTTGTATTACAAATTTATCTACCAAAACAACAACATTATAGAATTAGCAAACTTAGTCAACTTAATTGAAATCTATCTGAAAATTACAAATTACAAATTGTACTGAAAAGGAAAATAAAATCATCAAATCCAAAAGATATAGTTAAACATATTTTTTATTATTATTTGGAACATTGGCACTTGTCAAACGTTTTCAACATTTGATGACCTTTCAACTAAATATACATCCAAACTTGAATAACTTGTACAAGTTATTCAAATTTTTAAAATATGTGTATTATATTATATTCAAAGAACAATAAACAAATTAAATAATACTAACTCATCAGGTACATATGATCTCATACTTGAATTGATGAAACAGTTGTTTCATAAAATTTCTCATTATCTAGTGTTTTTGTTTAACTGGTCACAGAATATATATCAGATCTTAAAATAGCGACTGTTTTGCCATTCCACAAAAAAAGGTGACATTAGAACATCATAGACCCATATCAATCTTATCAACCAAATCAAAAGATTTTGAGCGAATAATTGATAAAATGATTTTATTTTTAAATCGATATAGTATTATTACTGGTTGTCAAGTCAACATGGTTGTTGTACAAATCGATCTATTGAAACAGCATCTCTTTTATTTTTAACATATCTGGTGCGTGAACTTGATAAAAATAAGTATGTAATAGCGTTGTTTTCTTTCTCTTTTGTGCATTTGATGCAGTTATCAGAAATTTTATTACAGTAAAATTATATATACAGGGATTTAATGGAAATTTTTTAGTGTGTATGATATCCTACTGGTCATATAAGAAAAAGTTTATTAATTAATAGTTTTAAGTAAATAAACGAAATAAAAATGGGTGTTCCACGATTTTCTCATTTTTATTTTATTCATCAACGATTTACCACATGACGTTACATTACCGAGGGATTGTTAATTATGTTTGCTAATGACGCAACATTATTGTTTCCGGATTTTCTTCTGCAGAAGCTAAACGTCGGGCTGAGTTTATTATAAAACAATTTACATTGTGTTGTTAAAAAAACTCTGTATAGTAAATGTTTCAAAAACAGTAATTGGTGTTTTGAAACGTAAAGAATTCAATTGAAATAATATTATAGTAAATAATGAAACATATATGTGCAAAATGTATACTTCATACTTTAAAATTATCATAACATAATGTAATTAAATACGCATTGCTTCAATAAAATCCTTGCTATAATTCTGTTAGGTGCATGCATTCCATTCATTTTTTCTATGTAATTTGTCCGTATTCATCTGATGCAATTCTAATGCACGATATTTATCTCGCATCCTAACACATGGTCTTTGTACACACTGTTTTTGTTGTTCATTTATTGCAGCTTGATTGAAATGGCTCTAACGCGATATTAGTAGCAATTATTACTTCCATATTTTACAGTTGCCTCTGCATATTCAAAATCAAACTAGAAAACATGTGTGTACATAGCGGCGTTATTGTTGCATTTAAATAACCATTTGAGGAATGATACAAGATCTCAATTATGTTAAGATAACTAACGGCGTTTACAATTGCAAATATCACATAATTTTTTGTTGCACTATTTTTTAATACCGTTTGATTGGAAATGATTGAGTGTATTTAATAATAGTACTATGATGGTGGTGCGAATAAAAATATGGGTGAAGATAATTTTGTTGTCTAGCTTAAAATGATTATAAATTTTATTATAAGTTGTGGAGGATAATGTATGGGCAATATAGAAGGAAAAGGTTATCCAACCTCTACATAACATGTCATCATCATAATCATTATCGGTTCATTTCCTTCGCGCCAAGATGCTGGCCGCTAGACAGACGAACAGACGGACAGACGGGCACCTATTACATTACTGGAAATACGAGTTCGACTAGCATCCGTATACATGTACATGAAAAGCACAAATTACATCAATCCATTCGTTATTGCACAAACCTAATCTAAAATTGGCGATTCGTGTTGGGTGAAAGTGGACGACTTTGATCTCATTCCTACGATGCACGAAATATCTACGCAAAAATTTGTCCGGAGAAATCAAAATCAATTATAGTCGTGGAAGTTAAAAGCTGATATTAAAATTTGATATAGTTTCTCTATAACTAGAAAATTATTTTTATACCGGGTGACCCTAGCCATAGGTAAGGCTGTTTTATTTTGTTATTTATGAAACTAGACAAATGAAATTTATACGAGTGTATATACATGAAAAATGCAATTTATTGTGATAGTTGTAAAGTCGGTATCACTTCCGGTTATTCCGAAAACGACGCCATCTTGTGAATTTTAAATGGAACCATATACTTTTTTGTTATTTTGAATTACATTTGTGCAGCTTCATAAATAACAAAATAAAACAGCTTTAGCTATGGCTTGGGTCACCCGGTATAATTTTCTTAATGATATCACATTCGCTATTCTAATATGTACGACCAAGGAATATGGAAATACGTAAGTAAATAAATATTACCTTTTTAGCAGAGATTTGAACCAAAAAAATAATGAAAAAAATAGCACAAGTGGACAAAGTCATTTAATAACTCGTCTGGTTGGGAAACTCGCTTTTCATTTGCACAACCAACTTCAGGAATTGTCATCAAATGTCTCATTTTGCTCACTTTTACAAAAAATAGTTGTTATATAACATATATATCAAAATATAAGTTAAAGTTAATATTTCTACATTTCAATGGTTTTAAGGCAATACCTCGTAACTGCATTTTTTAAGATTTCATTTTTTGATGTATTTACGTCAGAACGTGTATGCATCTGTATTTGAAATAAAAAATTGTAAAATCCTAAACGTTTTAGTGGTTATTGTGTATTTGCTTTGTTTTTTGGCTCTACTGTAAAATTTGTATTTTATCAATTAAGAGGTACTGCATTGACACTCTTGATTTGCATGTAAAAAAAATTACGTAAGTTTTTGTTATTTTACAATAAATTACTAGTCCAGATCATGCGTATTGTACTATTGTATCTATAATTTGTTTTCTATGCTTACCCAAAAAAAATACATTTAATATTTGAAGTTCTAATATGGTGAAATTGTATAATGTAAATATGTCATTATAATAATAATCAAAGGCGATTAAATTATATATAACAAAAATAATGCCACTAAATTACAAATCGATAATTTAACTGAAGTCATAAATATAATCAATTGATTTACATAATTTAACATGCAAAGGTTATCATTTCAAGGAACTTATTGTTGACTGTTTTAATAATTGCTTCCTATTTCAGTTGTAATTTAGATTTTTGTTACTTTTTAAATTATTTTATTATCTAACTAATATTATCAATAGAAATCAAACTTAAAAATGGTATATGTAAATAATAGAATGTTGTTGCAAAAGCGCAGTTAAATTAAAATAATCGATGCATTTATGATTAATATGTGTATTTTAGATTGGAAATTGTAGCCAACAACTATTATCTATAGCCTTGTATGTGCGATGTGAGTGAAGTTATTATGCACCATTATAAAGCCTGTTATTTCAAGTTTTGACTGTGAAATGATCAGTTGACATGTACAAGGTTTTTTACATATATTAAATGAAATAATTTATTTATTGTTATTATCATTATTATTTTCTTTAATATATTTTTAATCATCTTGGTATTATAGAAATCAGTTGCATCCTCATCTTTATTAAGAATTTCTATATTGATATTGCACACATCTCATTTCAGACCGAAATTGACACGTTTCTTGATATTTTGTTTCTTCTTGAGAAGATACGTGTGATGTGTAATAACATTTTTTTTACTTCCGATCGAATAATTTTGCTACAGCCTCAACAGTTACTTTCAAATATTCACTTCATAATGAAGTCTAAGTTATGATGTGTTTGTAAATTTATATAATTATTAAATATTACGTATTGTTATACTGCGACAGAAAAAAGGAAGATATCAAAATTACAGATGCACTAAAAAACTATTGAACTACAGCGCAGTGACGTTAGATATACCATCTCAAGAGAAACATTTTTAGCACTATTATTAGGTGTTTTTAATAATTATGATGATTTTGTCGATTTTATTTCAGTGACTTCTTGACGATTTTATAAATTGGCTTTACAGCTCTTATCTGATTCCATGGCACATCTTTCTGTTTTTAATTTTAATTTTTACTGTTTGGTGACTGTAGATTAGATGTTTCTTAGTTTTGCTATTCATTTTTTTTTCTTTTTAATAATTTACGGCGTTAGACGGTGCCAAATGTCTTTTAGAAGTCAAATGTATAATTTGTGGTTAATGTCTATCAAGTGTATTTTGAATTTGAGTGCACTTGTCAGAAATACTGTATTCTAACAATACTCTATTGTTATGAAATCATTATCTATACTTGTGGACCCGGTAGAACATAGATATCTTGTTATTATTTGGAATGTTTTCGAAAAATATTAGATTGTTTAATTTAGTAGTACGTTGATAGATCAACAACATAACTTGTTTTTCTTATATTTAAATTTTTATCTATTTTCTCTTCTTAATGGTCTGTTTTTATAACAATACGTTGATACGAACTGATTAACGCTACTTTCTAAACATGAAGGGGCTTTTGACAATACCACCTTTACCTCCACTGACAGGGCGCTGATGAGACTAGGAATACCGCCTCTTGTCCTAAATTAAGTCAACTCTATGCTCAAAAATAGGACTATCAAAACAACATTATATGAAAAAACGGTGTACTAAAGAGGGACTATCAGTGAAAAATAAGCAAAACGGCGATCGTTCCTTTTACAAGGCGACGAAACACCGAACACATAAAAATCTTGAAAATATATGGAACTACGCTTCTATTGACAAAAGAAGTAAAATATCTTTAAGTCGCCCTTGACACTTACTTTCTACAGTGATTTGGAAAACGTGACTGCAAAGGCCACACGGGTGCTTTTTGCAACCAAAATGATGGTCGGACGCAAGTGGGGACTAACACCAACTATGATCAGGTGGCTATATACGGTGGTAATTAAACCTATCATCACATATTGTTGGAGCACTCGTATGGGGTAAAAAACCACACTCA